>CACVCL010030502.1:0-47879 GCA_902729485.2 Mus minutoides
TCCCAAGGAAGAAGGAGCTAGAGAAAGTACCCAAGGAGCTAAAGGGGTCTTCAACCCTATAGGTGGAAGAATAACCATGAACTAACTAGTACCCCCTGGGCTCGTGTCTCTAGCTGCATATATAGAAGAGGATGGCCTAGTTGGCCATCAGTGGGAAGAGAGGTCCCTTGGTTATGCAGACTTTATATGCCCCAATACATGGGAACGCCGGGGCCAAGGGGTGGGTGCGGGTGGGTAGGGGAACAGGGCCGGGAGGGGGGAGGATATAGGGAACTTTCTGGATAACACTTGAAATGTAAATGAAGAAAATATCTAATAAAAGTTGAAAAAAAAAACAAAAACAAAAAAAAAAAAATGCAAACGTTTGTCTTAAAACAATGCCCTAATTCCTTCACTAGCCTGGTTTAAATCTTTGTCTTTAGGCCTCCTGGCTGGTGTAACTGAGAACTTCAGTCAATGCCTTCTTAGGTACTTTGTAGTCACTCACTAGAGCATCAGAGGCAATTACTTTGCTCTTCTGAGAGATAGCAAATTTACATAGCTTGCTTAGTCCTTTTTAGTTTAATTGTAAAACATTTACTTTGGGAGTAAAAGAATCCAAAACAAAATCTGGAATAAATATCCATATTTTAGCCCCCTCTGGACACTCCTTTCCCATTAGTCACTTAAGTCTCTGATTTCAACGTATTTGCTTGCATTTACATTTTAGATGATCACAAATGTAAGCATATTACTATTGATATTGGTATCCTTCTCCTACATATATGGTTCATAAAAGCATGATGTTTTACACATGCACAATTCACCATTATTATAAATAAATGAAATATGGATGCATGATGTTCTTGAATGAATACTGAAATACTGTCAAATTGAAAATCATACAGTGAATTTATATGACAAGACATAAACTGTTGAATGTCTGAGAAGGGAGGTGGGAGCTTTCTGCATGCAAGAGGCACAAAGCAAAATATGGAAACAAGTCATGTTGTAAAAATTGCTCTGATACCGAGTTACACAACTCAATATGTTTATTTAAAATGCATTATCTACAAAGGATAAATTAATTAGCATATAAATTATATCTCCAAAACTTGCTAAAAATAGTTATAAAAGTTTCAAGAGTAAAATGAAACAACAACAACAACAACAACAACAACAAAAACACAGCAGCGAATTAATTAGTAATATAAATAGGATGGTTTTAAAATAGCAACCTGTGAAGATATTTTACATAATTGTCACAAACTACCATCATCTTTAACACATTTCATCAGCAAAGTACTTGTGAGAGCCAATATACAAAATGTATATACAGATGGGAAAGTAAAATGAAGAAAGGATCAATCCAGGAAAACAGTCAACCTCCAACCCTTCTGTTCTGTTTACTTATTTGTTCATGCTGTTTGAGACTAAGGTGGTAAGAAGCTTTTCATACATATTTCAAGCCCCTTAAACATAAGACACTATTCTAAGCACTTGAAATACAATAACAGGCAAATATAAATAAACCATTCTCAAAACCACAAGTTTTATTACTTGTCAACCAACAATAAATAAATGTATGAATAAAAGAACAGAACGTCAGGTGTTTATTACTAATAGGAAAGTCAAATCCTAAAATGTCTCTGAAAGTCAACGAACAGATTGCTTTGCCCTGGATGGTTAAAAAGGATCTATGTGAGATGTTATTGTTGGAATTGGGGTAATTGTTGGAAAGGGATGAATAACGCTGGTTAACTTAAGGTGAAAAAAAAATGAATTCTTGGAAGGAGATAAATTTAAAGTGTGCCAGGTGTTCCTTGGACTGAGGAATTGGGGGGGGGGGATGAGAGCATTTTATGATATTGAATATGAGTTCTCATGGAAATAGAATGGCATATTGGTAAGCAAAATTTTAGATATGAGACTGACAAATTTTATCTATTCACTGTTTCAGAAGGTCACAAAAAAAAAAAATCAACAAAACATAAAGAAAGTGTTTGACTCCATAGTGACTTCCTTTCTTTGTGTTTCTCCCTCAGTTACTATGACATCATCATAATAGCAGAGGAATCTCTAAGAGTTTTTGGTTTTGTTTTAGTAAGTGTGGTGTGTGCTCACTACACAGGTGGGTAGGTAGGTAGATGATAGATTGACAGATGAAGATCTCTTTACATACCTTTCAGTGATGTCAGAGTTTGACCACTTCTTGTTTAAGAAATAAAGTTTCCTAATCAAGATACCTAAATATTTGATAAAACATTCTGGTTTTAATTGCTGGCTCATTTTACCCTCACATATGCTTTATGTTTTAGTAGTTAGTATTTAAATTGTTCTTTCTTATATGCATTATGCTTTAATGAAATTTTGCTAATTTTTTTTTGCTGAGTGTTAATTATGACTTTTGTTAAAATTTCTACTTTATTTAAACTGAGATACAGATTATCAAAGTGCAGTGAGAAAAGTCATCAAAAGATAAAAAGGTAACCATAAAATTCAAGTGAAATATCAAAGGAACAGTAACTATAACAATATTGAATGCAAACATAGATTGTGGGGTATCTATGCTAACCTAACAACAGATTTTAGTCACATTTTGTTTGGGATGTTAAAATTATAATCTCATCATTACTTCATTAATTTGAAGACACATACAGAAACTTTTTATTTACTTGTCTCCTTTCTGTTCTTCACATCTGAAAACTTCATTATTTCAAACTATAATAATCATCACTCTCCTAACATTAAAATCTAAAGGGTCAACTACTGCAACAGACCAGTAAGCTCCGAAGTAAAGCACATGGCTACTGTCACTCTTTGACACCAGTACCAAGAAGACATATGGACAAAATAAATACTGTTCAGGGAAATAGACAGCTACATTCGCAAAAACAAAGTCACATGCCCATATTATTTCATATAAAAAATTAATCTCAGGGAAAGGAAAGGATGCTACATTGACAGCCTTCTCACCACAGCAGATTTTGACACCTTTTAAAATAAGCTTGCATGTGATGCCCTTGCCATTCCTGCTGAAGGAAAACATTTCTTCTATATTCTGTATCTGCTTTCTTGCAGCGGTACTTAGCACACAGAAACAACACTCCTTCTATCAGTTATCATACTCTCTCCAATGCAGCAGCTGGCATTTTCTTTCTTTTATTTGTTTGCTATTTGTTGGACTCTGCATTCTTTGCCCTCTTATCTCATAGATTCTTGATGAATCTCTTTCTCTAACATGCAGTAAATGGATGGATGAATGAATGAACAAGTCCATGTCATGTTCATGTCAATAGTTAATGAAATCATCTTTCAGCATGACAGGAAAGAGGAAAGAGATATGTAGTGTTAGATAGACAAGAAAGTGTACATTTCCATATACACCTACCTCACACAGCTCCTCCTTATGTTCCACACTGAGGGAAGAGTGTCTGATAAAAGTTTGTTCTCTCACAAATTCATGTTACCTTATTTACAAATTAATTATTTTTAATTCCTTTTAATATTATCTTTATTTTCAACAAGTAAAACCAATGACAAGCATATACCATTTTGTGAGCTCAGGGATTCTCAAGATTCCCAAACAACTTCTACTTACAAAAAGTTCATTCTAGAAAAAATAGTTGTTACATCTTTCAGTTAAAAAAGAAACCATTTCTACTGTCCATCTTTCTCTAAGGTTCTTTCACTCACTTGCATTAATAATAATTACAACTAAAGATTAAGGAGAACAGGAGACAAATTTGAATAACAAAGAGAAAATAATGTAATAGTTTCTAATATGAATAACTAACTATTAAATTAGGCTTCTGAAAAATATTTAATAAGGCTGTAAAAGATCTAATAAAACAGTCAATAATAAAAAGAAAATAATATCATGATCTATTAACTTTACTGCACGTCTCTTATAGTTTTCAGGCAGGCTGTGGACCATCATAATTATAAGTACTCTGAGGAGCATAAAGGCCATACTCCTTTTTATATAATCAATAAAACTTTCCATCACTTTTAATCCTTGCCATAATTTATTCATAGAGTATTAACAATGAAGTGCAAGCACACAATTTGTTATAAAACATTTTTTATCATTTAGGCTCAACATTGCATTTTAATTGTGGATGTTAAAGTTAAAATGCCATAACTATTTCATAAATTTGAAACACACAGAGAGAAATTTTTTTAATTATTTGTCTGTTTTCCCTTCTTCAAATCTGAAAATGTCATCATAGTGTACATATTGGAAATGGAGACATATGAAGGACAAGCTAATCAGTAACCTAGTAGCCAGAGTAATAAAATAAAATTGTTTAAGGTGATAAGATCTTCATGGAAAGGGAAAAACTCATTCCTTTCTACCATTTCCCTGAGGTTGGAATATCAATGGAAGGGCAATGTACAGGTTATTGATTAAATAATGATAAGAAAGTGAGAGACTCAGATTCCAGGAGCACAGGTCTAGATATCTATACTTCTTTCCATACTAGGCTATTGCTCATTGTTTACTGAGCCTGTTCTAAAGTTAATAGAAACAAGTGTCAAAGAAAAATTGTGCTGGTGAGAATTAAATAAACACACACACACACACACACACACACACAGACAAAGAGACAGAGAGAGACAGAGACAGAGGCAGGGAGACAGAGAGAGACAGAGAACAGTTTCTTAGTCACTTTTACACCTATACCATTTAAGTTAGTTAAGTTGTGATTTTTCTCTTTGTATCTCCTCCCTCTTACTGATATTTTTATCTACAAAGACTTTAAAAAGCCCACATACTTATATCTACCTGGTTAATTAGGAGANGAAGAGGATGGCCTAGTTGGCCATCATTGGGAAGAGAGGCCCCTTGGTCATGCAGACTTTATATGCCCCAGTACAGGGGAATGCCAGGGCCAAGATGTGGGAGCAGGTGGGTAGGGGAGCAAGGCCGGGAGGGGGGAGGGTATAGGGAACTTTCTGGATAACACTTGAAATGTAAATGAAGAAAATATCTAATAAAAGTTGGAAAAAAAACATAAAAAAACATGGTAATACAGAAGTCTTGATTAAAACAAAATGGGTCACACACACACACACACACACACAGACACACAGACACACACACACACACACACACACACACACACACAAAAGCCATAAGAAACAACGAATTCAATGAGAAAAACAGACTTTTAGGAACAAACTTAGGAGTGGGAAAGTAGAAGAGAAAGTTAGGAGAGAGTGATGCCAGTCAGGATGCATCAAATACAAGTACAAAATTATATATACATATTTCTGTAAGTAAAATCATTACAACTGCATACATGAACTTCTTAGTGTGAGAAAAGCATCTTCTAATTGTCTTTGGTAGATGTAGCCACACACATTCCAGTTAGTAGTAGGTATGGAAGTCTACCTGTTTCTTCTAACCTCCACTGTTACATATAAAATTAAGTATTTCTGAGAGATGAAGATATTATTCTACTTTTTTATATTTATGAGTGAATTTAAGAACTTTTAATATCTTTATTAGGCTCATTTATTCCTGTTATATGTCTATTCAGATCACTTGTTAGTTTGTATGACTTCCTCCTTGTCAGTGCTATTATTATTAGATATTTAATAGATATATAACATGCAACAACAATTAATGTAAAAGGTGGCCATGAATTTGCATTAGAGCAAAAAGTGATGTCTGTGAGATTTGGAGAGAGAAAGCAGAATGGGGAAACAATATAATTACCTTATAATCTCAAAAATTAAAAGAAATAATTAACATTATAATTAATGAACATTACAATCGTGTGATACATGATTTCTCTGTGCTTTTTCTTTATGCATTTTCTCTTGCCCATATAATGGATGTCTCAGAAAGAGAGAAAAGAAATATGGCATGATCATAGATAGCAACTGAAGAAGCAAAACATAACAGTGCTTCATCAGCCAAAACAGTGATAAAGAGTCCTCTAGTCTTCTTTTTGTAAATATTTATTTTATTCATCTAAGTACACTGTAGCTGTCTTCAGACTCATCAGAAGAGGGCATTGTATCTATTACAGATGGTTGTGAGCCACCATATGGTTGCTGGGAATTGAACTCAGGATCTCTGGAAGAGCAGTGAGTGCTCTTAACCACTGGGCCATCTCTCCAGCTCCCTAGTCCTCTAATCTTATTTTGAAATCAGATAAAACCGTTAAATAGGATATTAGGAAATTATGCCATCTCTGAAGGAGTCGGATTTGTCAACAAAAGTATTGTGGTTAATCATGTGGGCATGTAGTATCCTGTACTTAAGAATAGTTTGGGGGGCTGGTGAGATGGCTCAGCGGGTAAGAGCACCCGACTGCTGTTCCGAAGGTGATAAGTTCAAATCTCAGCAACTACATGGTGGCTCATAACCATCCGATCTGGCTCCCTCTTCTGGAGTGTCTGAAGACAGCTACAGTGTAGTTACGTATAATAAATAAAATAAATCTTAAAAAAAAAAAAAAAAAAAAAAAAGAATAGTTTGTATCCTGAAACTAGACCTCTTGAGTCAAATTATGGAAGTAGATCTCTATTCTATGGTCTTAGACAATTCAATGCCTTCATCTAGTTATCTTAGGTTTTTATCCTGGTAAGGATATACTATGCACAGTGAAGCAAAAGCTAAAACTTGTAGTTGCTGGAACAACAATCATGTGCAGAGTGTTCCACAGGCTCACTCTCTGGGCTTTCTTTACTGAGAAAAGAGAACAATTTTATTTTATGGCATTGTATATTTAGAGGGCACAGAAGAGTTACTGGGTTACTCTGTTACTGGGAGTGTCAGGACTTATCTAGTGCTTTAGAGATCATAAGACCTCAAAGCTACCATGTGAACATACTCCTCCAAAAGGCACAGCTGCAGACATTTTTCTTCTGGCTATCAGAATGCACAGTTTTCCACATAGACATGTGAACATAACCAAAGGATTTACTCAGTCACTAGATGTCCTTGAATTTGATATTTACGAAAAAATTATAAGGCTTCTTTATAGCATCAAAGAATGTATTCCTAATGAATTAATTTCAGTATTTATTTGTTGTGGGTAAGAATAGCAAATGCATGATTTAAGATGAATCTGTTCTGGCCATGAGAATAGATCCATTTTAAAAGCTCTTGACATACAAGTGTAAAGAACTAAGTTTCATCCAGAACAGTGAAGAAAAGCTGGGCACAGTGTTGTATTCTAATTCCAGGACCAGGAATGGAGATGCATGAAATCTCTGTTGTTACCTACAGCCAATCTAACATAATCAGCAAGTCCAGGGTAGACTGAAACAATGTGGCAAAAAACAAGGTGGATGGCTCTTGTAGGATGACATTTGATTTTGACTTTTGGAATCTACACACAAATATCTACACACATATGTGCACTGAAAAGAAATACACACACACACACACACACACACACACACACACACAGACACACACAAAATTTTAAAATTGTAAGTTGCCCAAGAATGTTAACTCCAACATTAATATATTTGGAGCTTACTTGACATTTGTATAAATGTTAGGTACAAAATGGACTCCCAAAATAAACATGCTGGTTGTTAGCTCTAAGCCACACTTAACTGTGTGACCCTTGACCTGCATTGCCAAGACAACCACCTTCAATCCCACAGCCTACCTGGTTCAGTCTCCACCCTTAATGGTGTGACATCATTCTCCATATAAATTAGGAAGTCAACCCCTCCTTGCTCTCTCTCTTTCCTCTCTCTCTCTTTCTCTTCTCTCTCTTCTCTCCCCCCTCTGTCTGTCTTTCTCCTCTTCTCTGTCCCCTACCCTACCCTCTCAATAAACCTCTTCCACGTGGAACCACCCTGACCTGTTTGCTGTTTGGTTAATTCTGCCTAAAACATACTGATATTATATTTTTCATAACACTGGTGACAATATCCTAGAACAGAAAGACTAACTAGGTGAAGAGAAGAATTGTTATTGGCTAAACTGTTTGGCATATTTTCCTTACTCTGCCACAAATATCAACTAATTCATCAAGGTCATCTAGTTCCCTGTCAATCTGAACAACCTGTATCAGCTCGAAGACTCCCAACCTGCTGTCATATAAAATGCAGTTGCTTTTCTGCCATTTGCTAAACTATTTCCCTCTCAAAAAATAGCCTTATCAGTTTGATCCCTAATAAACATTTCTTTCCACTTATGGAGTGCTTTTCATCATTGTCATCACTGGACCCTTGATGACAATGGGAAAAATGGCAAGAAAGGAAACAGACAAACAAAGGGAAATGAATGTATGAAGAAAATGAGAAGGGAAGTAGAAAGGATACTGTCCATCTTGGAAGAAAGCACTTTGTTCTGTTGGTATCTTTCTATGTGAATCATTGTTTGAATCTTCCTTTTTATACTGTTTGTAGATAAGATGTATCTTATCCCATTGATATTTGTAAATTAACAAATTTAAATACGTGTTCATAATCCCCAGTTTGAATTCTCCTCAAATGGGGCTCTGAGGACACTTAAGTGAAACCACACTGTCTAATCTTTACTTTAAGGAAGGATATAGATAAATATAGGGTAGACACTACCTTTATCTCCTTTCCATACAGGATTATGACATGTGCACATATATTTGCATGCATATAACAAAGTTCTATTTATGCACTGACCAGAACACAGATGATAGTTACATAAAGGCATCGGAAATAATGATTTGGATTCATTCTAGGATTTTTTTAAAAAGTTATTATTAAGAGGTTAATCATGCAAAATTGCACAGCAGGTGGTGTTGGAGCTTCTTATGATTTTCTAATCCCTTGTAATTATGAAACTGCACCCAAAGAACTGTCTCTCCATGCATGATGTACAACAGTGTAAATCCACAAGGTCCATTTCTAATCTATCGACTAGTGTGAGTACATAACAAGTACTTATTTGAAAAAAAAAAAAATCTCAGAAAAAAAAGCACAACAAACTCACTCTTCTCTGTATAGCCCTGGCTGTCCTGGAACTCACTTTGTAGACCAGGCTGGCCTCGAACTCAGAAATCCGCCTGCCTCTGCCTCCGGAGTATTGGGATTAAAGGCGTGCGCCACCACGCCTGGCACAAATTCACTCTTAAGATAACAGCCTTAAGATTTATTCTTCTCATCATCCCATTGATACTCATTCTTTATAAGTTATGCATTCTATATTTGTTCTATGTCTATATTTATTCTTTCTATGTCTATTTTCTTCTTTATGTCAACTGTCAGTTTCCTTGGCTAGGCTGGACCACAGCTTCATGCACGATTTATCTGTTCCAGCAAACAGTTAGTCAGTGAATTTCATCACAGCAGGGATCCCTATCAAAGAACTGTGAGCAAGTCTGTTGTGTAGGTGGCTCCTATATGTGCTTTTGAACATTAAAAGAGAACAGAAGAAAATATTGCCGAATGAGCCTCCCACAGTTTTTGCAATGTTGACCTCCAAACTTGACCCACAGAAAACGAAACATCCATTACCTTTACTCTAAATGTTTTAGAGCCCTGTGTGACTGAAGAGGGATCTCTGTGAGAATTGCTTTTGCCACAGCACTTACACCAGGGAATTGCCTGAGTGTTATTTTGAAATCATTGGAGGATTGAATTGCTCAGGGAATGTTTCCTACAGGATTTGGTTAACAGTCATGTTTCAAGAATGGTTAAGGTGTGATTGCACAAGGTTAAAACCAAACTTCTGTTTCCTAGTGGTCTTTGGACTGTCAATAAAATAAGGCTCTCACTTTGTATATTTTATTTCAGACTTCAGGGGATTATATTTAAAATATTTAAATTGAAATATCATATATTTATCACATCATAAACTTATAGACATAAGTTTAAAGATCAAACTACCTACAGATAGACCATAATATTTACTTTAAATCTGGGATAAATTATGGTTACCAGTACACTTATATGAAAAATTTACAGTCAGCTGATTATATATAGGCTATATAACATGGTATTAAAAATTGAATAAACATGAGCTAGATATTTAGCTCAGTGTAGGTCTCTTGACTCATGGGCACAAAGCATCTCTCAATGAAGTGAAGATCAGCAAAGATATGAGACTAATGCAGTATTTCAATGTTAGCTATGCAAGTGCTCCTTTACTGTCCATCGAGTCCTATTTATACTCTCTCCAAATATCACATGTCCTCCCATGGGTCTTGCCTTAGCAAAACACCACTCTGTGTCTGCATCACATGACACTGCCAGAAACTTCCATGTCATTTAGTCATTGAAGAAACTCTACATATGCTGAGGCAAAAGATAAACTCAGAGAACATAGTATAGTAGATAAAACATGCATGTGTTTTCATCAAAATCTATACTACTGTACAAACTAGAATGTTTAGTTCTCCTGTCAAGATGGCCAACATGTGATAGCTGAGATTTCTGCACTATGTGAGATTTTTATATCACTATATTAGAATGTCAGAGGTTTGTCTAACACCAGAGAAATAATTGGGACATGTGAGAAGCTTTATGAGCAGTATTTTTTCTTAAGGCATAAAACAAAGAAACAATAATTCAGGTAGTACACTCATGAAATTGCTTCACTGTTTTAAAATTCCAGTTTTAACACAAATAGCATTTAACAAATTTAAGTGACTTGCTCTTAGCTTTTGAGGACCCACTAATGTATGAGGTTGATTCATAAATTAATTCATTTCCATTTTCTCACTAATTTTTCACATCACTGCTAAATATTAATACCTGCAATAGCATACCTGAATACATTTTACTTGTGTTTATTTTAGTTCTGAGCATAAAGACTAAGAGCTTAGAACCAAGATTTCCTTGTGGCGTATTCTTCCAAGTGTGCTCAAGTGCAGTTATAGACTTGACAATTTACTGACCTCTTTAAGAATAACTATCACATCCCAAGTGCCATTAGAAAACTTTCTAATCTCAGTTAGTCAAGTACTTTTTTTGCTTGTTTATGCTAGAAATGCATTTACTTTACATTTCAGAGATCTTATACAAAGAAAAAAAACTATCCTTTTAATTTCTGGGGTTCAAGGTAATTTGCTTTTCAAAACTTGTAATTTCTTAGGAACTATACATGGTGTTAGCAAAGTAACCTTACTTCCGGGATAGTAATTGAAATGTAAATTAAGAAAAGATCTAATAAAAATTGAAAAAAAAATCAAAAAGAAAATAAACAAAAAGCTTCTGTAAGATTCAAATCGATGTGTGTCTGTTGATGGGCTTGGTGTTTGTGTTCATTTGAAATTGTATGTTGTTGTTTTTATCCTGGGAATTAATTTTAAAAATGGACTGTATGCAAAACCTGACTATTAAAACTATTATCAGTCTATTAAAAACTGACTGTAGTCAAACCTCATACTCTAGTCTATGTGAATTGGGCAAAGTCTCTAAGCAAATTGCACTTTTCTGTTCACAGCACTGATTCAGGACAGAAGTACAGTTCCTGCATGACCATCAGAACTGTTTACATGACTCATCCATGACACGAGATCAGAAGTATAAGAATGAATTCAGCCCATCCCTGCTATACAGAGCCCTGCCTTCTTTCTTAGAGTCCCACCTATGCTCCTGTATCTAAGCTACTTTCTAACTATACCTTCTAGCTGTCCCTGAAATTCATACCACATGTTCCTGGGACAACAACCTAGTACCAATGACTCAGTGGGAATTTTGTTCAGTCATGAGCTTTCAGCACCCTAAATGCTGAGTAAAAGCCCAGGTAGACTGGGAACTCCAAACCCACCTAGATCCCATGACATTCTCATGGCCAGTTACTCTCATGGCCAGTTACTGAAAGGGAATGAGCAATTGCACCAAGGTCTGACTTATTGACAGTTCTTATTGGACTCAAGTGAAGTATAACAGCAGGACTATTTCCTATCCTTCCCTTTCTTCTTTGCCACACACCTTTCACCCCTAAGAGCTTCTACTAGTGTTGTCTTTACTTCAGAAAATCCCAGTATTGGGGGACTCTAGAGAAATTAGCCTAGCTTAGGTAAAAGACAAAGCTCCCCTAGACCCACACACTTAACCTTTTCTGCTCTCAGCAAGCTTTCACTCACCCTTCCTTCTTCTAGCATTTAGAAAAGATGGAAATTTTTCCTACCAGAGATCTGGTCATCAACCAGAGCAGTCTACCAAAGCTCTAGGTCAAAAACTGTTCTGTGACCCTATTTTTTTCTCATGGGGACCAGAAGAATCTCAGAGACACGGATATTACCCTGATGACCTGAGATGAGCTAATGCCTGCACAGACACCACTGCTGGTAGGAAAATGAAAACATCAGAAGCAGCATGTCCCTCTTGGTGTCCTTGTATTAATGAAATACCCCAAATCCTCTTATCATGGATTTTGTATAAGCCAATTGTTCTTCTCCTGGGAGCAGAGAAGAGACTCTGTTGTCTTCCTCTCTCAGGATTCCCTCTCATGGAGAGAGTGGTAGTATGTGAAGTACTCATGTGATGCCTTTCTTGTGTTTCTTTCCTATGTGTCATTGACTGATGCCTACATACTGGGATATATGTAGAAAAAATGTTTAATTTTTCTACCTGGGCACTGGAACTCTCTTCATCATTCCTTTTCACTACAAACCTCTTAGAGCCAGATAGACTTGTGTCAAATTTAGGAGAAGGAAAAACAATAAAGAATATCTTAAGAAGGTTCAATACCCCAGACAAAAGGAAGGCTCAGGATCTGGTGTACCTGTTCCCAAGGTCCCCTTCTGCAAATATTTTTATTGGTGAAAGAAAGATCCACAAAAGGCTACTAATATGCTAAGCCATATTTAGCTTTTTTTTTTCTTTGTTTCTTTGTTTCATTTTTTTTTTCTCTATCTCTTCTGTCAACTCTAGGATCATCTGGTCTCAGGGCACACTCTGAAATGTATTGCCCTTCTCATTTTTCTCATGCACTCCCAAAACAATAGTGTCCTTTGGACATTGGGTACAGTTGTCTTTTCCTCCTGCTTCTTTCAAGGGTCTCCTATCTGTCAGATGTCAGGGCCATGTTAAGAACCACAACTGAAAACAAAAGACCTTTCATCTCCCCATAGTCAGTAGGAGGAAAGAAGAGAGACAAGGAAATCATCAGGGAACATCCTAATAGGGAGAGAAAACATAAACAATATTTACCTTTGCTCTTACAGATGATACTATTCCATTATTCACTTGACCTACAAACCTTGAAAATGAAATGCCTGGTGTTTTTCTGCATTCTACTTTGGCCAGCATTTCAATTGGAAGACAAAAAAAGGGAAAATGGCCTCTGGAGAGAAATATCAGTCATAGTATTGTAGATATGCAGAAGGAAAGATATACATTTATTACATTTTTTAGGTGACATACTTCAACTTATATGGTTAATGGTCTCAAAATCTATTACCTCTTGGTCTATTCAAAGATTTCAAATTAGACATGGATTACTGCAGTTATGTATGTCAGGTGATCCTACTGTGTGACAGATACTGGTTTTCTTGCACCATACATTAAATATATCAGTTGACTCTTCAAGATCATACGGTTCTGTACCTCTTCCTGGTATCTGTTCCATTATGAGACTCAGTTGGTAATTCCATTTGTCTGAATGAACATATACATATTTTAGGAGAAAAAAATCTTGGTCCATACTGATATCATTTGACTCAACAATTATTGTCATGATAGATTAACTTCCCCCTTTAGTAGATGGGAACAAATACAGTAATCCACAGCTTGACAATGTGCAGAAAATGAGACACCTTAAATCACTCTATCATAAATAGAATGTTTCTATAAAATCTCTCCCCTCAGTACTCAGGATACCATGATGAAGAAGAAAATAAAAGATGGTAAGAATCTGAGGGGATAGATGACCCCAAGAAAACAAGGCCCTCTAAACATAAAAGGACTAACTCCTATAAATCCACAGAGACGGTGGTATAATGCACAAGGCCTGCATGGGTCTGTATTCAATGAGTTCCCAGCACTGAAAATATAAGTGAATACAAGCACCAATCCCTAACCCAGAAACAATCTCCAATTGATAACCACTAGCAAGTGAAAAACTAGCTTACTCCAATGAAATCTCAGTGGGTATACAAACCAACCTCAAAAGTTCATGCAGCTCTTTGACAGCTCTTATGACTTCTTGATCAAACAGAATATGGAAACTCAAAGGTTGGACCATAGTGTCTATTTCTAATCTAAAATGAGTAGAGTTAAGACATAAATGTTCAAACTCATGAAAATATGTATTTTAAAAGAGTATTTTTAATTATTCCTCCTAATCGCCCAAATAATGCTAAAGAGCCTAATCTCAACTGTCTTTAGCAATGAGCATAAAGTGTTGAACTTGGCCACATTTGTAATCTTAAACATCCAACAGGAATGTTTGGCATAATCAGAAGTGAAAATGATTGGATTTTTTATAACAGTGAAAGTAACTGCACCTCCCATATATTACTTACATATGAATTGTCATATTAACAAGCCATTTCTCACTAGGGCTTCTTGAAACCAGACATCTCAACTTTGGTTCAATTTCAGCTCAGCAGGTCCTACTTTGACCTGCAACCAAGAAATGCACCCACTGCTTTTCCAACATGGAGAATAAAATAGAATAAAATAATGTTTTTGTTTTGTTTTTGTTTTGTTTTTGTTTTGTTTTGTTTTGACCTGTTTAATACCCACCTTGAAGAGAACTTACACTATAATTCTAACTGCTTCAAAGCTATCAGCATACCTAAAATGAGTCTGAATACACCACTCAAGTCAAGTCTGAAAGGCAGAGAGAAAGAGAGAGAGAGAGAGAGAGAGAGAGAGAGAGAGAGAGAGAGAGAGAGAGAGAATATGGCCAACCAGACAGAGATGTATGATCCTGTGAGCATATCAATGGATTCTAATGGGCTTTGATTTGGACATTTTAAAACATTCTTTATTCTGCCTTCTCTGGTCCTGTTCTTAGCTTGAATGATGTTGAAATTTTGTAGGAACTCATGTCTGTTCCTGGTGGGATAAAAATCATTTCCTCTGTTCAAAGGTCTCCAGTTTCCCTCCTCCCTAACTGCTATCTTTCATTCCCCACATGTCTCCATGAAGCTATCAATAAAAGATATCCTTTTTTTTTTTCATTACACTTGGATGTTATGCAAATAGAACCACCAATGTACTTTTAACATCTCTTAGGTAGGTCTGCTGTTGGATCCATGGTTTCATCCAGTGATTTAACTAAGCTCAAAGAAGCCAGGGAGATCATAGTCCATCTTCATCTCATAGATGATTACCTCTTCTGAGAGATGGACACATGGTGAAAAGAGATGACAAATTGAACAATTTAAGGAAAAAGACCTTGAAAAAATATTTCTTTGTCTAAAACTGGTTTTGATTTTGTCTAGGCCAAAGACCAAGAATCCCAGACAGAGACTCTTTCTGTGTGGGCTCCCTATCTCCTGTCTTGTTCACAACATCTAGAAGACCACCACTGTCAAGAAGCTTCAAAATGAAGATGAGACTACAACTGAGTAGCACCTTCCAAATCTTCATGGTGGACTAAATGTACTGACCAATTCACCTCTCATGCCTCACAGGGTTTTCTGTGAAATATCCACCTAACAACAGTATGATGGTATTCCTTTTGGGGGACCTTCTTTTTTTCCTCTTAAACTTCCACCAGTAACCTAAAACAATATTTTCCAAATTAAATTTCTCACTGTCTGAGAATCCATTCTGAAACAGAAAACCAAAGCCAGTAATTAGGTGGAGTGCTGTGTGGCTGTGAGCTACTGGCAACCCAAATCATGAGTCAAAGTCCACCTGAAGCACAGAAGACTCCAGGCCATACAAGGAATGACCTCTTTCCCTGGACCCAAAGTGAATTAGGTGACATGTCTTAGAAAAGGATAGTAAGGATTCTTCCTCACTGTTCAACCCAATATAAAAGGCTACTGCAAAAATAGATAGTCTCTATTGTGTATTAGGGAAATAACTATAAAACTCTAATCAGATTATAGATTAGTGCTCAGTCTTCTGTCTGATGATCCAGCACTATTGGAGTTGAGTTAGATGTTATAAGGTCTATTTTATGCATTTCCAAAATTACATGAAAAAAGATCCACATTTTTATGAAGCCAGACCTTATGAAAACATATAAAATAAAATAATAAATCTTTACTCAAAGAAACTCTTGCCCATGAGAAGTTTTAAAGAATGGCTAAGATTCCAAGCATCTTTAGATTCATTGATTTTTTTTAAGAGGCAAATTATATGTGTGGTGCTTTTTTATTTTTTTAATTTAATTAAAATTTTTTACAAAGATTAATTTAGAGACAACATAAAGGCAAAATGTGTGCTAAGCAATAAAATTGATGGGAGGAGATGGGAGGAGATGACAGAAGACAGAAGGGAAAAGGGAGTGATTTGTATAATTCAAACAGCTGGCACAAAAGATTCAAGCAATGTGTTCAACTTGGAGACTGTTAATGTTAGCAGGGGAGATAGATTAGTGGATAAAGCTCTTGCCACTCAAGCATGGGGGCTGCATTCAGATCCATATAGCCTATGAAAAAGCAGCATGCTGCCTTAGTGAGGCATATCTATAACAGCAACATTTGTGAGATTAGAAACAGGACTGGTAAGGAACTTTCTCTTAAAGATGGGATTGGAAGACACATTAAGGAAGATATCCAGTGACCTCTATGTGTGCATACACATGCTCACCCATAGCCCCCCCCTTCTCTCTCTCAGAGATAGAGTCTGAATAAATGACTATAGTACTATACAAGCACAGGCAAGGCTTTGAGGCTTTGTGGTTTTGTGAGCCCATAATTTTACAATATGTGAAGCAAAATATCATAGTCAGTATTCTATTGCTGTAAAAAAGACACAATGAGCATTATCAATTCTTTTAAAGAAAAACATTTAATTGTGGCTGGCTTATCGGTTCAGAGGTTTAGCTCATTATTATCATGTCAGGAAGCATAGTGGCATGCAGGCAGATGGGTACTGGAGAAATAGATCTCCAGAGTTCTGCATCTGATTAGGCAGGAATCAGAAGGAGAGAAAGACACTTGGCCTGGCTTGATTATTAGAAATCTCAGATCCTATCCTCAATGAAACACTTCCTCCAACAAGGCCACATGAACTCCAAGAAGGCCACATCTTCTAATAGTGCCACATCCTATTAGCCTATGTGGCCCATTTTTATTCAAACCACCACACCACAGTTCATGCTTGCATGTAGAATTCCTCAAATTTAATTGTATGAACTTGTAAAATTATACCATACATATTTTTCTCAGTCAAATAGTTATGAAGACTACAAAATTCTTTCTTTTTTTTTTTTTTTTTTTTTTTTTTTTTTTTTTTTTTTTTTTTTTTTTTTTTGGTTTTTGAGACAGGGTTTCTCTGTATATCCCTGGCTGTCCTGGAACTCACTTTGTAGACCAGGCTGGCCTCGAACTCAGAAATCCGCCTGCCTCTGCCTCCCGAGTGCTGGGATTAAAGGCGTGCGCCACCACACCCGGCTTAATACAAAATTCTTAAGGTAGACTTAGAAAACGTTTCGGCAATTCTCACAAATAAACACCGATGTCCACCCACTTCCAAAGAATGCTCACAGCCCAGAGTATCTCCTATAAATAAAATAAAATAAAAAAATAATCTACTACAGAGAATCTCCCAGGGGAGGAAAAGAGTTTTGACAGTTAAGTAACCCCTTCCACAACATGCAAGAAAGACCCTAGACTATTACTCTGCAGGATACTGCAGGATGAGACACTTAGATGTTTGGTACTCGTTTTCCTAGATTTTATAGTTTAATAATTGGTAATAGTAATTGGCCTCATTGAAACATTTTAATTCATACATCTGATATACATTGGTTATACTCACCCTGTTTATACACTCCAATAAAATTTGTTAATACTTCCAATTATTTATAAAGCTATTGATTATGCTTATAATTTGAAATAATTCCTCTGTGTTTTTCTCCAGTTGTTTTAAAGTTTCAGGTCTCAAAATCAGGTCTTTCATTAATTTTGATTTGACTTTTGTACAAGGTGAGACATAATGGTTTACTTTTAGTCTTCTATATCTGGATATACACTGTTGCGACTGCCTCGACAAGCAAGAACAAGGAGACGGACCCTAGAGTTCTTCCAACAGTTTAATTAGGAACCTTGAATAACAACAACCACTCTGGGACCCCACCCTTGGCCTTTTAAACTCTATGCCAAGCCTATCCCAATGGGCATGTGGCAACAACAGATAGGTTACCAGAATGAGGAAGCAAGCAAAGCCAGCAGCCTCTGCCAAATAAGGACTTGTTTACGAGAGAAAGCCCTCCCTGGTGGGGGATGGAGGGCGGAAACAAGCACCATCTTAGGGCATGACTCATTGCAGCTATCCACAATACACCACATTTTTCCTGTAGCAACATGATGTTAATAGGTGGCTTAATTAAAATATTATATCAATATGCTAAATTTATTATTATAGATCAACTATTTGTTTCTTCTAAAATAAGTATGGTGAAATCTTAACACTTAGTATTTGATGATATTACTAAGTATTTAGGCTTAAAACCTTGAGCCTACAGGAGTTGGGTAACAGTCCCCACAGAGTAGGTATCTTAGAGAATTCCTTTGTTCTATTTTTCCCAGAGAATATATGAAAATTACAGCAATCTATAACCATGGAGGCCTCTCATGAGTTCAGTGGTGTTGAAACCCTGCCCAAGACTCTCGGCCTCCACAGCTTTGAAAAGTTAATTACATTGTTTATAAATTACCTACTTTATGATCTTTCAGTGTATTTGCCTGGGCTAATACTCATATATATACTTTTAAAAGCTGTATTCATTTTATTTCTAATATGTATGGGCATGTTGCTTGCAAGTGTACCTGTATACCATATGATTACCTGGTGGCTATGAGGACAAGAAGAGAACATTGGATCTTTGGAAATGAAGATTTGGATGGTTGCGAACCAACATGTGGAAGCTGGGAATCCAAAGTGGTCTTTCAGGAGAGGAGCCAAGGCTGAGTCATCCTGCTCACTTCATGAAACTCACATGTTTTAAATTTAATTATAAATTCCATTTGATTTATGAGTCATAAATGAAATTTAAGTTTAAGATTAAAGAACTATAATTGTAGTAGTAAATATGAAATGTAAGAAAAATAAAGTTTCTTACAAACCCCATTCTTCCTGAAGTGGTGAGAGGCCCAGTCTACTCTATCTTGAGACAGGCCTCCATTTTAAAAGAAACAGAGACTGAGAACTTGACCTGCAGCTGAACCCAAGTTCCAGGAAGAATGACATAGTTTGTCTCTGGCCCACATCCCATAGTTACTCCCTAGCTATTGCCTAGCAACAGCCAATCAGGATTAGTTTGATAGTTTCAGATATACTTTCAGACCACTTGTGATTATTGTTCATAGTTTTGCTCCAGAGCACCCACCTGTCAACTTACAATAGTCATTCGATTAGATGCTTGCCTGGCTGGACACTCTCTCTCTTGCTTGCCATTTCCTATATCTTTCCCTATTGAGAATGTGGGGGTTGACCCTCCCATCCTGCTGCTTCAGGGTAAGCCCAGGCTTTGGAATTGGCTCCTTCGTGGTGTTTTGGGTTTATGAACACTTCCTGAACAGGAACAACAGTGGCAGGGTTTTTAATAAGATGAGTACTTATGTCTATTTCTTTAAAAAGGAGATAATAAAGAAAATTCTAAAATTTCAATTGTTTCACAAAGTCCAATGTCCTAAGAAAGTTACAAATCCAATATTATTTAATATTAATTTACCCAACTAATTACCTTTGATATTAATTTTATGAGGTTCACTTAAAGTTCTCAAATATGAAGTAATTACATTAGAGGAAATATTATACATACTATTTTATTTACCTAGTATAAACATTAAAATCTGCATTTAGCTTTTAATGTTTTATTTCCACATTTAAATAATAACGCTAATATATAAAAAGCAAAGATTGCATAGGAAGCTTCTAGATAATGCCTGACCATGAAATTATTTTTTTTATTTCCACAATTGCATCACAGAAAGAATATTCTAAAATAAAAAACTTTTAAATCGTTTTTTACTCTTGAAAAGCCTTTAAATAAATTTTAAATTTATTTTATTTAACTTTATAAGTTTTGTGGGATATTAGTAACAATAGAATACAAGAACATTAATAAATTACTTTAGTTTCAGTGCTATGACTATGCATTTTGTTTGGCTAGCTTCATCTAAAAGTAACCTATTTGGTTAGCAATATTTTATATTGTAGAAAGATAAACTGATAATCTTCACAATCACCATTATAAATACAGAGCAACAGTGTCCATTGCAGAAAACCATTTACATAATACTATGCTTGAATGTGATTTTGATCATAACACAAAGCAAAGGCATAAATGGGTGGTGAGAGACTATCTTAAATGTATGTCTGTATTATAATGATAGAGAACCATCAGATGAATCAGGAGACATCTCATTTCTTTGTTATTGGTATTAAATATTGAATTAATAATAAGGAAAATGTCAAGTACTTATTGTTAGGCAATATTCAATTAGCAAAATACATAATTTTACATATTTTATATAATTTTACATACTTTTGCTAATACTAAATGACTATATAGAAATCTAGAATAATAGGAAACATTTAACAGTGGGTTCCTTTGAATTTGAAATAAATGTCTATTTTTGGTCTAAAGACAGTCTTTACAATGCAAACTGATGAGCTGAGAGAGAAAAAAATTTGAAGGGCTATAACAGCTTACTATTGACTAACTGACTAGTCTGAGAAATAGCATTGGCTGTAGAAAAGAGGGACTTAATCCAATTCTCTTTTCAAGAAATAAAGTATACGACATGCTCACAGAGAGCCTACTTTCTGAGAATTGCTAGATTCACTCTTGATTCTGTGTTGAATTTTTAAATCAAACATGCTTGAATCTATCTCAAAGTTTTCATTTGTCTTCTTGTAAAGGAAGTTTGTTTTTTAAGAAAGTAGTGGCCATTTAGGGGGAAATGTGGAAACCTAGTGCAATGAATACTTCCTGGAACCTATGAAGGTGACACTAGCAAGGACCCTAGTAATGGAAGCTATGGAGCCTGAACTAACCATCCTCTGTAACTAGGCTAGATTACCAGTAGTGGAACTGACCCAGCCACAAAATGTAGTACCCACAAACAGTCCTGCCTGTAAGGATTGACAACAGTGGCTTGTGGTAGTGGCCAAGCAATGACCAGTCTAACTTTAAGCCTGTGCCACTAGAGGGGGCCCATGTCAGATACTTCATGCATGACCAGGAACCAGAAGATGGATACTGGGATAGGTCATATGTGTCCCAAAACAAACAAACAAACAAAACAAGTCAAACAGAAAAACTAAAAACAACAACCAAATGAAATGAAATGATTTCTAAATTTATTGTGCTATGCTCATACGCTGGGACATAGTTTGATCATCATCCAAAAGGCTTCCTCCAGGACCCAGTAAGAGCAGATGGTCAAACATTAGGCAGAGCTCTGAGAACCTCATAGAAGAGGGGAGAAAGGATTTTTGGGAATCAGAGGGTTTGAGGACAGCAGGAAAACATGGCCTACAAAATCAACTATGCAGGGCTCACAGGGGGCTCACAGGACAGGAAGCTACAGCCTGAGGGCCTTTATGGCCCTCTGCAGGCATGCTGGAGTTGTTTATCTTGGGATTTGTTTTGGACTCTAAACAGTGAGGTGGGGTTCTCTGACTCTTTTGCCTGCTCCTAACATCTTTTTTGACAGGCTGGGTCCCATGACCCAGCCTTGGGATGAATATTTAATGCTTAGAATGTATTGTATGAAAGAATTAAAGAAAAAAGAAAGAACCTGGTATCAGTTTAAGAAATGCCCTTTTAAATTCATATATAACTGAATCCAGCACAGCACAGTTCTAATAGTCTCTCACAATTAGAAGGGCTCTCTTACCCTTTGATAGAAATGAAGAATATTAAAAGGTAATTGCAAGTCTCAGTATGATTTCCTCTTTGATTGCTCCAGTCCAATTAACAGTCATTTGCATTAGTTACTTAGGATATTACTTTTATTAACCTTGTGTTAAAATTTCAAACAAGTGAAAAATCATGTTGTGACAAATACTACAATTTATCAGACTAGTGTATGGTCAGCTGTAGTAATACATAGTACACTGTTCTCTCTCTCTCTCTCTCTCTCTCTCTCTCTCTCTCTCTCTTATTCTTTAATGAGTGGATAACTTATTTTATACTGTGTGTTGTCATTTTAACTATATGTTATAGAGCTTTGAGTTAAAACACTATTTTCTGATGTTTGCAGGGAAGAATTCAGCTAGATTTTTTAAAAAAGAGACAATTGCAGCTCCTGTATTGAACTTGCCTTGTGCAACACCTTACAGTTTGTTAAGCCTACCTTTATTTTGGAATACCCTTGCAACTAGCTCCACATTTTCTGACCCAATCATTATGTGAAAACACTCATCAACAGGTGTTTAGGAGACCCTTACATGATTTGTGAAGCTGCCTATGGAAACAACTTTGAAATAGATCCTGACATTGACATTTCATCCTTCTACCTTCCATCATTCCCTGGACATTCATCCTACTATCTATCTATCTATTTATCTATCTATCTATCTATCTATCTATCTATCTATCTATCTATCTATCAGCTACCCACCTACCTACCTAACATATATCTACAATCATTTTATGTCTTTCTGTCATCTATCTGTTTGTCTGTCTGTCAGTCTGTCTATCCATTCATCCACAGGTTAGGACAGCTTGATTCTGCCAAGACAGAGTAGGCTAGTCCTTAATATGCCTGTTTCTTTAAGTCTGTCAGATGACCCTGGCCAGTAGGCTGAAGACCAATGCTTCAACCTGTTCAAGTAAGGGACCCCATGTGATCAGTGGTCTCTATAAACTGGCTAAGTTTTGGAAGCTGTGTTAGGCTTCCTATATATTTTCAGTTAATATCAGTCGTTCTTGGATTTCTGATGGGGTTGAAAAACTACATAGTCTCCTAGTCAACTCAGGCTTTTTACTTTGAGAGGAACATATTTGAGAGGATGGTTTTCAGATGGCTTTCAATCTAAAGCCAAGAAAGCCTGGTGCAGATCTATAGTCATTTAAGTAAGGATAAATGACAGAGGTTCTATTTAATTAACAGGGATGATGGGCTGGGTGTTAGGTCTCTTGTACTTTAAAAATGACAAAATAGAAATAGTTATGTTCAATTATATCTGAGATAAAATATTCTTTTAATTGGACAGAAAGGAAGAAATGTTGTGGATAACCTTGGGGCTAATTATATTGGAAGTTAATTCCATTCTCCTGTGAGGTGTTGCAAACAAGGAATGATTCAGCACTCAGGTGATTTCCTGTAAACCTGCTTCCCACCTTAATTTGTAAACTAAAGGAGAGGTGATGATTGGGCAGATAAAGGAAAGGTCGATTGAAAGGTGAGGGGAGAGAAGAAGGAGAAAGTAGAAGAGGGAGAGGATGCAGAAGAAGAGGAAGAAGAAGAAAATGGAGCAGAAGCACATAGCCTGGAGAAACTGCGTGTATTCATATTAATTGAGTTGTGTTTTCATTTCCGGGTGCATATTTGGGTTGGAAATTTACTGCAACATCTATCCATCTATCATCTATCTATCTATCTATCTATCTATCTATCTATCTATCATCTATTTATCATCACCTATCTTGTATTTATTACCTATCTGACAGTCTTGTCAATTTGTACTTTCAAAAGAGCATCGCAGGTTAAAAAAATGGTGAATAGAGGGAAACAAATGAGCAGCTTGGTTTACAAAATATTGGTTGGGTAAATGTTCTTTTCTCCTTACAGTACTAAATACTAAATACAGTGAAACACTCCCACCAACATCAAAATGAAAAAGTACAACATTGGCTTTCATGGCATGTGAAAATGTAGAAAGCATCTCAAAATTTCTAGCATTTAATCTTGGTAAATATACACAGAGATACTTTTTTTAATCCTCTCGAACATCTGTGTTTTTTAAATAAAAAATTTTTCAGCTTTCAGAAAATAGATGTATAAGGCTCTGGTGTATCTATACACAACCCATTTATTAAGGGCTTCATATATGATAGATGGTGTAAAAATTCAGACATTTGAGAGGCAGTATATTCAATAGAATATTGAATCTTTGGTTTCTTCCTATATAGAGATAATATATTTTGCTCACCCTTTAAATATCATTTTGTGGTAAGATAAAAATAAAACCAGAAACAGTTATAAAGACATCTGTGGTGAGAGAGTGCCACATCTGTTATGACTGTATTAGTCAGACTGGGAGAAGAAATACTTCACAATGTTCACACAGTACCCAAGAGAAACCAGGTCTGCCAACTAGCAAGAATCTTTTTTTGTGTTTTCTTTGCCCTAATACTGAATGTGAAAACTGTCTGCCAAATATAGAAAACATGACAAGATTTTAAAGATACCAACTTTCTATCCAGGTTGCAATTCTGAAATTGATGCAATAACTTCACCAAGAAACAGATTCGAGTGTTAAGCATGGTGAAGATCTTTATTGCCTTGATGTATCTAGAACTTTCTGTTCCCATTGTAGGACTCATTAGAGAGACACAATTATCTCAGCCAAGAATGAGAGACCAAGTGACTATGATGTGGAAAGCTTGCAGAGTTTAAAATTTGTTTCTTGTTCCCTAACATCCCAGGGGCCCAAAGAGATGTGACTCCTTTCTCTTACTCTATGAACACTATCATCTGGATTTACTGTGGTACGTCTCATTATACTGCTCATTGGACATGCTGCCAATACTCATTCTCCTATGGTTTGTATTCTGTGATTTCTCTGGAAAATAATCTAAGCATTTCTTTGATCAACATGTGTTCTCTGTGTCTAAATCGTCACAAATTTTTTCACATTTTCAACTGCTGGACATTTATCTTACAGACATTAAGATAAATGGTTTTATGTCTATGAACATAAAGAACAGGCTTCATCATTAACTACAGATTATCTACATGTCTGTGATAATTTGAATAGGTTTGGGTCCAAAAGAATGATGTATTTGGATGTTTGGCCCCTTCGAAGAGCGACTACAAGGAGATATTGCCTTCCTGGAGAAGGTGTGGCTTTATTTGAGGAAGTGTGTCACTGTGAAGGCCAGGCTTTTTGGTCTTAAATGCTCAAGCTATACCCAGTGTTGGGGAAAAAAAAAACCCACAGAAACTAACAGTCTCCTCCTGGCTGTGTTTGATTCAGAATGTAGAACTCTAGGCTCCTCCAGCACCATTACTTCCTACAAGTTGCCATGCTTCTCATGATGATAAGGGACTAAACCTTTGAAACTTTAAGTGAGCCCTAATTAAATGTTAGCATGGATAAGAGTTGTCTTGATCATTGTCTCTTCACAGCAATGACAATCCTTTTTTTTTTTTTTTTTAACTAAGCCAACGTCTTTCTTATAGTTTGTTCAAAGTCTTAGGACTTAGTCTTGGGGAAGCACGGAATCATTATTCTCTTTCTACACAAATGCTCCTGCTTCACATTTAAAAATAATAATTTTCTAGTCAACTGACATAAAATTTGACAATGCTTAGTGGAAAGTTTTAATGTTAGATATTATGCAGATAAAAATAAATAGAAATTAGAAATAACTCTTTAGCCATGGCAATACAAGTACTAGGATGTAGTTTAATGTTAAGAACACAACAGTAACCAATATGAGTTCATTTTCTCATAGAAGTTATTTTGAACACAACAAATCACCATCTGGGGACAGTATTAGCAGGAAAGCTTCCACTCCAGGTTATAGATTAACAAGAGATAACCTATACTATAGAAGTGCTGAGATATTTACATATAATTAAATGTGAGTTTGCATTAAATGGAGTAATAAGTCTACATCTCTCTTGTTATATTTATTTTAACAAATATTTGCTTCAGAAATATAGACATACATATGAACATGCCATATTTTCTGCAGATGTTCCATTACTGCTTGATCATTTTCAGTGAGAAGCATGTAGACCATGTAGATGATTCTGCACCAATCAACAGTGGTTTCTTCATACATATAAATAATATTATGATGCACTATCTTTAGGAAATCTTCAAGTAACAATATGAAATTAGGGAGCTCAATAGATACAGATGACAAATTTTTCCATTTAAAATAACACTTCTTATGACTTAAAACAATAAAAAAGATTAATTTGCTGTGTGAACATAGATATGTATGCTTTCTTCCCTTAAAGTATTTGCACATCACACATTTCTTATTATTTTGTTTCCTTTGTAATCTTTTGTTATTAAGATTGCCTCCTTTTGAAATTATGTTTGCAAGTTGCATTTTGTCCATGGTCTGTAATGAAAAGGGATAGTAATTTTTGTTTCAATAATAACAACAGTTATTTCAGATGAAAGAACTCATTATCAGGAATTGCAGTGTTTCTTACTTCATTCTATCTAGTATTTTCAAACGATCCACAAAACTTTCATTTTATAAAATATTGATGAAAAGACCTTCAGTAGAAATTCTGAATTTCCATTCATAGAAGAAATTAATAAGACAGTAAAGTCTTCAAAATTTATTGTGAAATCAGCCATCCACTATTTTTGTTGAATTAATTATTTTTAATGGAATGTTGATTAATGCTCTTTTATTACTCATATTTCAGAAATAAACACAAATTATTGAAGAAGGCATATAATGGCAAGAACATACTAAACAATGCTTTGTATAAAATGAATTGTTGTTAAAGGATGATATTTAGGATATAGTGTTATTTATTTGACACTGAAAATAAAAAGTAATCTAGTGAGATTGTTTGATAAATAGCTTTAAATTTTAATTACAGTTACTTGAGTGTATTTATATGTGAGGTGTGTATACATGTATTCGTGTGTGTGTGTGTGTGTGTGTGTGTGTGTGTGTGTGTGTGTGTGTTTTACTTGTCTGTTTTGCCCTTCCACTACAGGTCAAGCACTATATGTGAGGACTAGTGTTGTTTGTTAACTTGTATCTGAGAGATAGGCATCTGTGAATATCTGTGAGGGAGTGCCTTGGTTGCATTAACTGAGGGGGAAAGATCAATCTTAATTTTAATATAAACATTCCTTACAAGGGAATGCTGGACTATGCACAAGTGAAAACACAAGGTAAAGATGAGTTTTAATGCATTCACTGTTTTTTTATGACTGAAGATGTGGTAAGACCAGCTGTTTCAAGTTCCTGCTGTCTTGACTTCTCCACCATGATAGACTATGTGTATCTAAAAATAAAATAAAAACTAATGATAACAGAAAAAATTCTGCATTGAGAATATCAAACGTTAGTTGTGTCCCTTGTTCCTTATGTACATCATTCTAAGAGAATATATTTCAACTTGGCTAAAAATAACATGAATAAATACAGTTCCCATTTTTAATTCTTTGGTTTGCCATATTTTATGTCAGATTTTGACATCAAAGGCTACAAGAATTGAATTCTGTCTACCAGAAATCTTCTAATCTAATTAATTAATTATTAAAGTTAAACTTTCAAAATCAGTAGTTTAATAAAATGGACATATGAGAATTTCCCAAGGTGTATTTGTGAGTTAGGATCAATACCTAAATTTGATTGAGCAGGTGATACTGAGTTAAGCTTAGATATAAGGAATTGATAGCAAAGGAATCGCTGAGAGGAGACCTTTCTGAATGGCATTCTAAAGGTGATATCCAACAAGCAAGCTGTATGCATGTTTCCTGCTGTCAGGGATGCTGTACATGAAGGAGGAACACTGTTAACATCAAACTTAAGTCAATTAAATGATACTACCATAAATGTAAAAGACCTTTTTGGTAATGTTATTTTGTTAATATATTCCTTTGAAACATACAGATGAGTTTCCTGTTTCCTCAAGTGAATTGTATTTTCTTTGATGAATACTTTTATATTATTTATAAAAAATACAGTCCATCTTATGTACCATAAGTGGATTAAAAATGAAAGATCCATTGAAATAAAGGCTTTCCTAAACATTTCCATTAGAAAAATGCATTCATTAAAATAAAAATACTGGTCTGGAGAAATGGCTCAGTGGTCAAAAGCTCACACTGATCTTGAGAGGAATCTAAATTCTGAACCCAGCACTCACATCTGGTTTCCCACAACACAGTTATTTCCAGCTCCAGAAGAAACTGACACCTTTGCTCTCTGCATGCACCTGCATGTACATAAACATAACACACACAGGTATAATTAAAAATACTAACGAAAATAAATCTTCTTGAAAAAAAAAATACTGATCTGTCTGGTTTGGCCACAAAGAACAATGATAAATTTCATTTAACCCCTGATATGTGTAGAATAACAATGGGAAATCTAATAAATTTACAAACTAGACCTGCACAGATGCTGAAGGCAGATGGAAAAGTTTATATGAAAGCAGGTTTACACTACTACTGTTCCAACACAATTCTTCACAGACATGGAAAGAACAGGTGTCAATTGAGATATCTTAGCATCTATTCAGACAACTGCATCTGGTCCACTGCAATTCAGAAGCTTTCAGAAAAAAAAACAAAAAGAAAGAAAACAAGAAAAAATGAAAAAAAAAAACCCTACAATTTAATTTAATGATAAAAATTGAATTTGTCAAAGTAGTCAGGAAGTAGAAAGTCACAAGAGCACACCACAGTATCTCCCAACATTTCATAAGAAGAAAAGGAACAATTAAAAATTGCCTTTTAATAATTAGACTCTCATAATTGTAAAACTTAAGGTGGATAAAATTTTAGTCAGAGACAAGGGATGTGACTAAAAAAGCAGTAAAAAAATATGATTGTATTAATAATAAAATACATCTGTCTTCCTTCCTGATTAGCGATGGACACTATGATGACAAAGTACATTAGAGAAATAGTTAGAACCAATATATCACATTAAAGTTATCTGAATTTAATTTTTTTAATTTGATAACAAATATAATGAAATAAGAGTTAGTGGCCCATTAATTTCCATCATAAGGAAGATAATGTAAGAAGTTTTTTTCTTTATAAAGCTAAAGATTTATGACATTAAGTAATATTTTATACTTAACTTATAAAAGACAATGTCCTACAAATATATCTATAATACTTATAATCTGTTAGTCTTCTAATTGATTCAATGCTTATATCCAAAGACATAAGTTTCAAAGAGAGAGCCTTATTCTAAGAGCATCTATCTTTATCATAGTCAGGACGTGTTAAAATGGGAAGCAAGAAGGTGGTTTGGTTCAACCTGATGAAAAAGAAGCTGTTATTAATTCAAACTTTGGGAGTCTGATTCCAGGCACTTTGTTTTAGATGTATTTAAGCACAGCACAGTTTGGGTTAAACCTTCCTGGTGATAATTAACTCAATATTGTGTTCACAATAAAGCTTAATGCATGACTACATTGAAATTCCTTGTAAAGTATATCTGACTTCTTCCATAATGGTGGGCATTATAGATTGACAAGTTCAAGATAAAAGTTCTCAAGGAGGATCCAAACAGATAGTGCAAAACTTCACGAGACAATTAACTACATAGGTTTCTAGACTTCTGGGCTGATAACAAATTATGCATCCCTTCCTTTCAAGGAGCAAAGCTGTGTGTTTATCATTCCTGTTTCCCCCTAGGCCTTGTCTGTGAGCACAAGATCCTCTGTGCCTCCTACAGTGTGATTTAACTCAGGAACAGAAAATAAGGTAAAATCTGTAAATATACATAGTAGGAAATAAAAGCAAAAACCAAACAGTTTTCAGGGAATAGATGAGAAAATGAGCAGTGATAAATTAAGACACTGTGACAACAGTTATAAGACCTGTATGTTAATATTAATAATGCCTTTTTTGAAACACAAGCCTGTCAGTGTTTATGAACAGTGTGATTTTTAAGAAGGCCACAAATTCTTCCGAAATGTTCCTAACTGAACTCAAGTTGAAGAATATATGAGTAATCTTACAACATAATTGGCTTCTTTTATATCAATATTTTTAAAAATTACATTTTGAAATTATAAACAAGACCATTAAGTTAGCCCTAAATTGAAGTGCCCTTACATAAAATGAACAAAGTATGAAGACAATAAAATTAATGTGAAAATTTTAAAAATAACATAAGTATAGAGAAAGTTTGGTCACAAGAATAGAAATTATTATATACTATAATATTATATACTATAATTATATACTAGAATTAGTATATAGATCTGATATAAAACAATCAAAACCTAATCAACAAATTTGGAAATATAAACAAAAACAAAAACTACCAAAGCCTTAATAAAAAAGTCAGAAAACTAATTTATTTCAAGACATATAATAAAGCTATAGCAAGAAAAGCCCTGATACTAGCAAGTATATAGAAAGTGGCTGAACATTGCACAGAAGGTAGGGAAACAAAACCCCAAATATAGACTTTATTTTTTGTCAAAAGGACAAAGATGGATTTGTAGAGAAACTTGAAAGTGGTTTTTAAATAAAATGCTAATGAAACAACTGTATAACCACATAAGAATGAATATTTCACACCCTCTGAAAAGTCAACCAAAGCAGATGATAAACCAAATATAAGCCTAAGAGTGTAAATCCTGTGTGAAAATGTGATACAAATCATTTGCATTTTGGAGAAGGAAAGGACTTAGAAAAAGCACAGAAAGCAAAACTGACAGAAGAAAGAGATCAACCTGTTTGGTCGAATTTAAGAACTTCTGTTTCCTATAAAACAAAGCCAGAACAAGAAATACACAAGCCCCAGAATATGAGAAAATATTTGCAAGTCACATATTTATACTACAGTATAAATATTTATATATTCACTATATTTATACTACAGCAATATGGGGAACTTTAAAAACACAACAGGAAAACCAACATCTCAAAAGAAATAATCAAACAATCTAAATGGAAAGTATGCTTAGGATCTGAGGAGAAAAATAAACCCATAAAAGTAGGCTCAATGTTGTGATCAAGGAAAAACTAAAATCATTGACTTACACATTCAACAAATATCTGGTGTGATATTACACTTTGCATGTCGATAATATGTGATATACACAAGGTAAGAGCCACCCCTAGTGCTGACACTGGGAGCACTGATTCAGTGTATCATTAGAGTGATTAAAAAGAGGGATAAGCAAAATGCACACAATGCGGGACATAGACCAATGGATGAATTCAATAGATAAATAAACAAATGCCAAATATTAATGGAAGGCAATATATGCCAAGTGTGGCTACTTTAATATCCCAGTCCCATCCCTAGAAGCCTTACTGGTCACAGGAGATGTTCAGGCTTCTTATTCCCTATTACTATGAGTCTTTGTTGAAGCTATGTGCATAGATTCCATGGAGTTTCCCCTCCACTATTCTTAGAAAGATAATCATTATTAAAATTTTATTTATTTATTCATTTTTGCATCCCAATATCAGCCTCTTCTCTCCTCCAAGTACCCCCCACACACACATCTTCCTTCCATTTCCCCTCCTCATTTAAGAAGGGGAAGCACCCTCTAGGAATTGCCTGTCTTGGCCTATCAAGTCACTGGAGGAAAGTTGAAGCACATACTCTCCTACAGATGCCAGATAAGGCAGTCCAGTTAGGGGGATGGAATCTACAAGCAAGCGACAGATTCAGGGACAGTCCCTGCTCCAGTTGTTGGAAAATCCACTTAAAGATCAAGTTACACATCTGCTATGTATGTGCAAGAGGCCTAGAACCAGCTCATGATCATTGTTTGGTTGGTGGTTCATTCTATGGGACCCCCCAAGTATCCAGGTAAGTGGACTCTCTTGGTCTTCTTGTAGAGTCTTTACCATCTTCTGTTTCCTCAACCCTTTCCCCAGCTCTTTCAAAAGATTCCCCATCTAATGTTTGGCTCTGGGTCTCTGAATCTATTTCCATTGGCTGCTGGATGGAGCCTCTCCGAGGACAGCCTTACTAGAAGGATAAGGACAGTAACTTACCCACAAATCTTCCACCCAAAAGTGTACTGCTTACAAGATGTGCACAAAGATAGAGAAGAAATAGAAGGAATGGTCAATTAATAACTGGCACAAATTGAGACCTATCCCATGGGCAAGCACCTGAGACTTCTAATGATATTCTCATATTCTTGCAGACAGGAGCCTAGAAAGACTATCTTTAAGGAAACATTCAATTTTCTGGGATCTTAGCAGTTGATATTGTTCTTTTGTTATAAACATACTAATCAAAAATTATTTATACAATTAAAAAAATTTAATTGTAAATTTTACTTTTCTCAAATCTATAACCTTTCTCAAATTTTTCTCTATGGTAAGCCTTTGTATGATACAAAGAGTTACTTGTCCATATTCATCCATCCCTGTCAATATTTAAGTCTATGATAATTTATTATTTGTATATTAATTTTTGTGGAATAAATTCTAATTTATTAAATTGATTATTTTCACTCTGCATTTTTGTGAACATTAAAGTTTTATTATATATGGCAACTTCTATAAATTTATTTGAAGGATTGAATCCAGCAATATGGCTACTCTGGCTAGAATACATACTTGCCCTTAACACACATCTTTAACTTCTTTGTCTGGAATACATACAGACATGCCCTTAGAAAACACCGTTAGACACAATGAAGGTAAATTTAGTTTGTAGAAGGAAACACTGATGTTTGAAAATGTCAAATTGAGAGACAGACAAAGTGATGAATCAGAGAAAGATTTGACAGAATAGGTTATTTCCAATTCTTAGAATGGAGAAGAAATATAGACTACGTAAAAGAGAGAAGGGCAGAGACAAAAAGGATAGTAGGCAGTTTTACCAGGTCAGTTGTACAGAGACAGTTTGAAGAGTGAGAACAAGCTAGACACAGGCAAAGCAAAACAAGCCAGAGGATGAGAAAGTGCCAGAAGATTAGATCATATTGCCAAAGTTAGTATGAAGCCAATCAGAGCAAATCAGTCAAACTTAAAAGAAGTCAGTTTGAACCAGTCAATATAGAAAGGAGTTTTGAACAGAACAGGTGAGTTGACTACCCAACCAAAGTTCAAAATGAACTAGAAGTAATGAATTTATTTAGCAGTGAGTCTCAGAAGATGAAAATATTCTAGGTCTACATAAAATTGTACAGAGGCAAGAACCTTCTAGAGAGAAAGGACTAGGTTATCAGACAAAGGCACTAAGACTTGGAGACAATAACTACAAAATAATAAAAGTTATTTTAATAATTATTGCTTAAAATGATATATAATATCTATTTATAGAATAGATATAAAATTACATGCATATTTTTATATATTTTTTTCCTGGAAAAGTTTAGTCCTTTCCTTTAGATAAAATTTTTATCCTAATATTGTTTTGTAATTTTTATGAATTATTTGTGTCAAAACTTCCACTTAAAATTCCTTAAATTCTCTTTTAAGATAGTTCCCCTAACACCATATAAGAAAAATCAGTGCTATAACCTCTAATAAAAGAGAAGCTATAAATACTAGAGCATGAAATTTCCCTAATATGATCATCTAATTTTCAAAGATGAATGTTATTCTGTTTCATGGTCTTATAATTTTTATTTTGATGATGTTCTAGTTTGTATTTTGTTGATGTGATCTTAAAAAGCCTTGACCAAAAACAACTTGAGGAAGATGAATTTATTTGACTTACACTTGAAGGTCAGAATAGATGATTAAAGAAAGTCAGGGCAAGAATTCAAGGAGAAACCACAGGGGTAGGCTAGTTTTCTTATATAGCCCACATACACACTGAGGATGGTACAACCAACAGTGGGATATGCTTTTTCACATCAATTAACAATTAATAGAGTTCCCTACAGTGTGGGAACAAAAGGGGACTGGGGAAAGAGAGAGAAGGGAGGATAGGCCACACCTAGCCAGAGTTCCTCCTATGCTCTGGGCAGGCAGAGGAAGGAGGGCTTTCCATTCAGATAAATGCTTTTTATGGCATATTAAGTGGGAGATGGGATAAGTTGGAGGATAAGTTGGAACCTTTCCTCTAACTCTCTTGGCTTGATAATGTTTAATATTTTAGGGTGGGCATCTAAGCCTCTGACCCCACTCCATGGGGGGTAGACAAAGGGCAGACCCCAAAACCAGGAACTCTGGGCATCACTCTGTTTCCCTGGGGTTACAGGAGAGAGGGCTTAGGGAGAGTGGTTCCCACACAGGCTAGAGTCTGCAGTAGGCCTTGATGAGCAGAGACTGTCTATGGTTTTAGTGCTTTATTATAGAAAGTCAGGGGGAAAGAGAGAAGGTGGAGAGAGAGAGAAAGAGAGAGAGAGAGAGAGAGAGAGAGAGAGAGAGAGAGAGAGAGAGAGAGAGGAAAGGCTATAGAGTAAGAGGGAAAGAGAAGAAGAGAGAGGAGAGAGGAGAGGAGAAGACAAAGAGAGCAAGGGAGGAGTGAGAGAATGAGGAGGGGCCAAACAGCCCCTCTCAAAGTATCTTTACTGTTGCTAGGTGACTGGGGAGGAGTTTACCCTGAAGGTCAGAAGCTTGGGACATTGCCTATGTGACTGCTAGTCATGCTTCTCTTGTGGGGGCTGAGCGTGGCCATAACTTTGACAGGAGCCAGAATTCCAGGAGACATGAGAGAACTCCTTCAGTCCCATGTAGGTGAATTATCACCACCGGGTCCCAGGGTTTAACTGGAGACCAGACTCTCTGTGTATAGCCCAATGCCCAACACTACAGAAAAGTTCGAGTCTGACTAAAGAAATTCCTTAAATGATGTGTCTCCTATTTCCAGTTACTCAAGTTTCTGCTAATTTGATAATAAATATAAACTAGGATACTACTTCTTTTGTAAGTTTGAATTACAAAAACATTGCTCTTATACCTTATCATACCTATTCTTGTTTGTTCCTAAGATCTTTGTGAGTATAGTAATATAAAACAAAACACAACTTTTCATTATCTCAATACCATTGGATAGCAAAGAGCCTGGGAAGACCAATTTCTTAGTATCTGCCATCTTTAGCACACAGAGACTGCTTTCTAGAGTCAGGAAGGCTCTACTTTAAATCTGCACATGTATTCAGTGGACATCTCACATTAATGGATTTTCAAATACTCTGTAGTCTCCATTTCACCATTGGTCTTTCTTGGTTTCATTTGAAAGACTACTCATTCACTTCCGTGACCACTCAATCTTAAATACGCCAAATTTTCAAAACTAGTAGTATGTAAATAAATCTTAAACCTTGTAATAGCTGGCTGCAAAATTCAAATGTAGTATTATCATACCTAGATATGAACTCATTAAATAAAATGACAAGCCTTACAAGAATTATCCATAAGTGAAAAGGTTTAACAAATATTATGGGTGTATCCAATCATGTCACAAAAACTTCATGCTTATTTTTCGTATTTTAATTCTTCCTAATTAACCAGGATTGAGTAGTTCATAGACCCCAGGGAGAACCTTCTGCTATATTTTTCTAAATGTAATAATATCAAAGTATCTTCTAAATATTTGCCTTGCATTCATAAATTCGTGTATGCATCAGTCCTGGCCAGAGAAAACTATTTGTCCTGTATAGATTGGTTAGTACAATAATCCATATCGGGTCAAATCACATGGAGTAAATGCCTAATATACTCAAGCGAAAAATGGTTATCTACTTTATTCTCCTTCTCCTGAGTCTAAGGGAACATTCTGAAAGTTGGAGCAAAAATACAGTAAAAGTCAGATGTCTGGGAAGACTGGTGCAAGCATTGTCTTTGGACATGACAGGAGCTTTGCACTCATCAACTCAAAACAGGAGTGTCTGCCTACATTAGACTTTCACCAGATCAAACCAGTCAATATCTTAATATCCTTAAGGGAGGAATCCAGGAGGCCTCATCTTAGCTAAGGCTCTATTGATATGTAATTGCTATTGAGGAAGTTAGTTTTCTTTAGAGGTGTGATACATGGTAAGTTACCTTGCTTAGAGGAATTACCTAACAGTCATGTGTATTTGGATAATTCCGGATGGACTTAATGGATTATACAAACATAAGAACTCATGTGGTTTGAAGTAGAGTATGGGAGAAAAACATGGAGGAGTTAGTGATGAAGTTAATATGATAAGATATGGATGTATTCATGTATGAAATTTTCAAAAAATATACAAAACACTATATATGAAAGAGAAAAATATAGTAGCTCACAGCTATAATCCTCAGACTTAGTATGCTTAGGCAGGAGGATTGCTATTCTTTTAAGCTCAGCTTAGGCCACATGAGTTGTAGACTGTCCTCACCTATAGCACATAACCTTGTCTAGAAAAAAAATACATACTCATACTCATACACACACACACAAGATAAACACACACACGCATATATATATATATATATAACATACACACATACATATACACATATGCATACCTCATAAGCATAGGCTCAGTTCAGTAACAAGCATATAAAAGACTAAGAATTACAAATCCAAGATCTACGTGGACTACACAGTGATTGTTTTGTTTTTGTTTTTGTTTTTCGAGACAGGGATTCTCTGTATAGCCCTGGCTGTCCTGGAACTCACTTTGTAGACCAGGCTGGCCTCAAACTCAGAGATCCGTCTGCCTCTGCCTCCCGAGTGCTGGGATTAAAGGCGTGTGATTTTAAGGTTAATTCTGACAACTGAGAGAGATTCTGGATTAAAATAAAAGGCAACTAGAGAACTGGAGATATACTTCTCTAGTTAAGGACACATTAGTGCTTACTAGGCACAAAGTCCTTTCCTCTCCAGCACTGCAAGAAGACTTCCATTAGTATTTGCTTTTCAATTCAGAGACTAAGAAAACAGATGGCTGCTTCTGTTAAAGCTATGCTTATTATGTGCTCCTTTTCAATGTTTCTCCAGTCAGGGATATTTCTGGAGCTATCATTTATTTCAGACCATTAGAAAAATTATTAATTTTCATTTCTATACCAGCCATCTGGTCCTAGTTTAGTTTTCATTAAAAATAATTTATCTATGGGGCCATGAAGCCCAGGAGGTGAGTGCACTGTAGCAGCAATGAAATGTGTCTACAGCTTTGGTTATAATTATATACTTTGTCAAAAGTCTCCCTGTTGTGTAAGGTTTTTCTTTCTTTAAAATAATATTCTCTCATTCATCAGATATATGTGAATGTCATAAGTTCTAATTTACAATTAGGTTATCTTTCTGGTTCTCAAGATTTGTTGCCATTTAAAAGAAAATACAATAAGTGAACAACCATTTGGTGGGTTTTTACTCTTTATAAGTATGTTTCTCTCACTTTTTCACATTGATTGGGCTTGTGTGGAACCTTCTATTCAGTGTGTACATGCAGATATGTTTTTTAAACTGAAATTTTGAAAGTTAAGTTGAAAGTATTTTCTTCATAAAAGACAGCTCCATTGTGTTAACTAGATAGAAAAGAATTCAAACAAAAACAATTGTATACAAATATAATTTAATGTTAAAATTTTGTCTTATATGTATACCTTAAAATATTTTAGACCTACAAAAGTATTTCTGAATTTCTTATTAGAATTATGACAAGCTCTTTATTTGTGTTCAATTTTAAAGTATAGTCAAGTGTTACATATTACAAATGTTTATAAATATCTTTATTTTAATTAACATTTTATATTTTTCAGAATATATTTTCTGTATAACTTTAGATTTAATATCTATGGTTATTGTTATTATTCAGATATTTTTCATTTAATATTTATTTTTCCAACTGATTTTATTAATTTACTTGTTTGAAAATGTTTTTATAATTTTCTTTATATATAATCATACCATCTATATATAAGAATAATTTAACTTAAATGTCATCTTTTCTATCTGTCCCTTCTTTCTTTAATAATCTGTATTATCAACAATTTTCAAACCCCTAGTGAATAAGTTGAGTTAGCAAGTACTCACATTGTTTGTTTGTTCCTAATTAAAGGAGAATCTAGTAAGTGTAACATTATCTGGTTGACTTAGATTTTCTTTTCCTAATTGCTAAGGCTGGAATTTCAAGCACAAGGCTGACTAAAAGAAGTGAAAGCAAACATGTTTTTCTTGTTATAGATATTTGTAGAAGAGAGTCCTGTTTTTAACAATTATGCATTGGATTATGTTAGGCACAGAATAAATGCTTTGTTTGTTTGTTTGTTTGTTTGTTTGTTTGTTTTGTTTTTTGAGACAGGGTTTCTCTGTATAGGCCTGGCTGTCCTGGAACTCACTTTGTACACCAGGCTTGCCTCGAACGCAAAAATTCGCCTGCCTCTGCCTCCCTAGTGCTGGGATTAAAGGCGTGTGCCACCACACCTGGCCGATAAATGCTTTTTATGGCATATCAACTGGGAGATGGAATGTGTTGGAACCTTTCCTCTAACTCTCTTGGCTTGATAATGTTTAATATTTTAATATATTTTTAAGTTAAATTTATGAGTGTTTAAAAAGCTTAAAAAATATTTTGTATTGTATGAATGTGTATGTCTCTTTGTGTATATGTGCATGTGTTTGCTGGTGATTGCAGAGAACAGAACAGGGCTTTGGATTCTCTGGAGCTAGAGTTATGGGCAGTTGTGAGCTTCCGGATGTCTGAGCTGGGAACTAAGCTTATCTTGTGAAAGAAGAGCAAATAGATGTAACTGCTGAGCCATCTCTCTATCCACCACGACCTTCTTGTCCTTCATATAAACCTCAATAGTTGTGATTCATCCTTCTTAATATTTTAATGAATTAAGATTTTTAAAATTTTTACTGAGTATAAGAACATTGATATTCATATATTTGGAAATTGTTTTCATAATCCTTTGCCTGATCTACTAATTTTTCTGTATTTTCACTGTTTATTTAGTTATGAGGCAAACACTTTACAGCTACTGCTAATCTATGATTTATCTTTCTCAGCATCCCAAGTCCTCGGATGATAATAATGTAGTACAACCTCCATTTTCTCTGAGTTTAGAATCAGGATAAATTTGATGCATAAAATTGAGTGAAAAGTAGTGCCTCTTTTTTCTTGGTTGTAAAAGAGTTGTGAAGAAGACTTTAGTTGTTGGGCAGCTTGATACTAGACACTGATATTACTCTATATACCCTCTTGTGAGAAGAATGTTTACCATTTTTTTAAGATATGTTAATGGATTTGACCCATCAATATTACTCAGTTTTATAGATATGGTGGTTTTATCTATATTGTAATCATATATCTCATAAAAGCATATTTATTGCCATAAAGTACCTAGTTTTGTATATTAAATGAAAATATTCAGTATACTTTATTGGCTATTCACACCAACTCAAGCTGCATGGAATGTTTTCTCTGTGGTGGACTTCATTTGTAAAATTTTTAAGTTTTATACCCTTTGTAAACTTTGTAAACCTTCAAGGCAGGAGAATAGTAAGGCCCCATCCTACAAGAAAATAAAAAATCCCACCAATCCTTGAGCATGACCCAACAATCAGGCTATACAATCCCTCAAATCTCAGGCCACCTTGGAATACCCCATCTGCTTCCAAGAAATCATACGTAAACCCTGCATTCTGCCCAATTCTCTTCTGCATCTTGCTGTAGCAGAAGTAGCCCACTACACTCCTGGGCTTTTCCCTCCCAAGAAATCTCTTATATGAAGTTTGTTGTGTAGTGTATGTGGTATTCTTTGGCTGGAAATTGTCAAAATACCTTTCAGAGCAGAGCTTTAACATTTCTTTCTGATGGAGAAACCTTTCCCAGGTAAAGCAAACTTTCAGACAGAGAAACCTTCCCAGTGGCTGGAGCAGAACCTCTGTTGGGGAAGGAGTTTCCTTCTGGCATGCAACACTTACATAGTCCAACTAATAGATCTTTTAACTTGTTTTTTTCCTTTCATTCAATGTCCAACCTCTTTTGAAAATCAAAAATCATCAGGCAATCATGATCTCATATTTGCATAGGTTGCATTGAGTAGAGAAAAACATTCTGCCTGTATTTGTGGTCAATACACTCCAGTTCATCCAATTCCTCTACAGAGACAGGTTATCAGTGCTATCACTAAGGTCATGTCCACCTGGTGTACATATTGTCCTTAAATCCTGAAAGGCTTCAAGGTTGATATCACCAATTGTTAGAGAAGTGCATTGGGATTTCCAGAAGCTATACAGCATCAGTTGAGTCACTTCTTCCAACAATGGTTAACTGTGAATCGTAAGTCCAAGAATCTAATCGTTGCTCATTCCCGTGAGGCTAGTTGTTTCAGCTGGTCTTATGTAGAGGTAGATTCCAACATATGTGCTGGCAAGTAAATACAAGTGGTAAAGAAGAGCAAATCTTCCTTCTTCCTATGTCTCCAGAAGAAGGTATGGCCCAGATTAAAGTTGTGTACCACCACCCCTGGATCTGTTTTTTTCCCAGAATGACCTTGAACACAGAAATCTGCTTGCTTTAGTTTCCTGGAATTAAAGGCATGTACAGCCTTGCCTGGGCCTAAATTTTCATGGAAACTATGCCTCAATATCTCCATGCCAAGATCCAGGTCAGAGACTTATGTCTCCAGCCTCACGATCTGGATCACAAGTGATCCTCCCAGTTCTGGATTGTAGTTCATTCCAGATATAGTCAAGTTGACAACCAGGAATAGCCATTACAAATCTATAATTACCTTTCAGCCATGCCCATATCTCAACTTTTCAAACTGGCTCAAAATGCTAATTAGATATCTAAACTTGCTCTTCCATCCTCTATCTGTTCCAATCTACACCAGGTTAGGGTAGCTCTTACATAATGGCTGTTTAACATTCAAGAGATCTCTTCCTCTAACCAACAGCCTATCCTAATAGGATTAGAAAATTGCTCTACCAGGCTGCCAAAGGCTGATTTAATCCCCTAAAACTCCCTTATCCCTTTCTCCTTCACCACAGCTTACACCCTACCTACACTGGTTTCCTCCATGCCCAAAAGGAAGATTACTGTAAAACGTGGCCAGAAACATAAAGAGGTTGTGCATATTGGTTCTGAAAATACCATTGAACCAATCTGGATGATTCTAATTGCATATCAGCTACTGAATAACTTTCTGTCTCACCACTTTAGGGATTATTCCTTGTGTATCCCTCCTGGATCACAGTCATGATCATCATTTGTTGCCTTGCCCACTGTCTTATTGGACACTCTCACCTCACCTCTCTTTAATTATTGTAATCCAAATAAGACTATCACCACTTATCTCTTCCACATCTGTCTCATAGATTTTTTAACTCACAAGTATCACTGAATGTTTTAACTCCTCAGGCGTACACTTCATGGGCACATTGAATTCTGGAATCTGCAATAATACCTTAACCCTTAGTGCTACCATTTAGCCCCTATGCCCTAGCATGCAGTATATGTTGACTCTCTATTTACCACTGCCTACCCACTGAATGGTCTGGGACTTGTGCCATGGCATTCTGTTTTACAAAATTAGGAGAGATACCTGGCAAAGAACTAGTGCCACCTTCCATCTCTGGATTTATAGTGACATGGCATAACAAACAAGTGTTTCAGATCCTACTCTTTCAGTTCTGGCTTCACCACTATCCAGAGAGAAATATATATCAGAGAGAAATATCTTTGTTTCTTCCACAGGGAAGATGTAACTAGTCAGGTATAGTAAAAGACAAGATCTGACAAAACAGATGCATCTCCAAAACTGTAAAAAAAACAGCTTGATTCATCTGGCCAGTGTATAATTGACATACCAATATGGAATTTAGATATTACACTTCCTAAACCTCCTCCTCTCCCTTCTCTGTCTTTCTGTCCCTCTGTCTCTCTGTCTCTTTCTCTCTCTGTGTGTCTCTCTCTCTCTCCTTTTCTCTTCCCTCCCTCTCTCTCTCTCAGTTCTCTTTCACTCTGCCTTCCCAAAACTTGATCCCCCTATTCATCTCCAACCCCTCCTGCCTACCTCCCTTCCTTCCTCCTTTCTTGCACCCAATTGTCTATTTTACCTTATTTAGACAACAGACCAAATTTAAAAACAGAGTATAGATGGTTTAATATATGGAAACCCATGAACATAATCCACTACATAAACAAACTCAAAGAAAAAAAAATACATGAGCATTTCATTAGATGCTGAAAAAGCATTTGAGAAAATTCAGCATTCTTTAATGTCAAAAGTCTTGAAAATATAAGGAATTCAAGGCCCATACCTAAACATAGTAAAAACAATATACAGTAAACCAGTAGTCAACATCACACTAAATGGAGAGAAACTTGAAGCAATCTCACTAAAATCAGGGACTAGGCAAGGCTGCCCACTCTCTTCCTATCTCCTCAATATAGTACTTGAAGTTCTAGGTAGAGTAATTAGTCAACAAAAGGAGGTCAAACAGATGCAAATTGAAAACAAAGAAATGAAATTATCACTATTTGCAGATGACATGATCGTATACTTAAGTGACCCAAAATATTCCACCAGAGAACTTCTAAAGCTGATAAACAACTTCAGCAAAGTGACTGGATATAAAATTAACTCAAATAAATCAGTAGCCTTCATCTACTAAAAGGATAAACAGGCTGAGAAAGAAATTAGGGAAATAACACCCTTCATAATAGTCACAAATATTACATATTCTCATGTGACTCTAAGTCTCCTCCAAACAAATGAAAGATCTGTATGACAAAAATTTCAAGTCTCTAAAGAAAGAAATCGATAAAGATCTCAAAAGATAGAAAGGTCTTTCATACTCATGGATTTGAAGGATTAATAAGTAAAAATGGCCATTTTGCTGAAAGCAATCTACACATTCAATGTAATCCCCATCAAAATTCCAAATCAATTTTTCATAGATTTAGAAAGAGCAATTGGCAAATTCATTTGGAATAACAAAAACCCAAGATGACGAAAACTATTTTTAATAAAAGAACTTCTGGAGGAATCACCATTCCTGACATCAAGCTGTATTACAGAACAATAATGATTAAAACTGCATGGTGTTGGTACAGAGACAGGCAGCAAGATGAATGGAATAGAATTGAAGACCCAGAAATGAACTCATGCACCTATGGTCACTTGATATTTGACAAAGGAACTAAAACCATCCAGTGGAAAAAAAAGACGGCATTTTTAACAAATGGTGCTGGTTCAACTAGGAGTCAGCATGTAGAAAATGCAAATCAACCCATTCTTATCTCCTTGTACAAAGCTCCAATCCAAATATATCAAGGACCTCCACATAAAACCAGATATACTGAAACATATACAGGAGGAAGTGATGAAGAGCCTTGAACACCTGGGCAAAAAGGAAAATTTCCTGAACAGAACACCAATGGCTTTTGCTCTAGGATCAAGAAATGACAAATGGGACCTCATAAAATTGCAAAGCTTCTGTAAGGCAAAGGACACTAGCAGTAGGACAAAACAGCAACCCACAGATTGGGAAAAGATCTTTACCAATCTTACATCCAATAGACAGCTAATATCCAATATATACAAAGAATTAAAGAAGTTAGACTCTTGAGAATCAAATAACCCTATTTTATAAATGGGGAAAAGAGCTAAACAAAGAATTTTCAACCAAGGAATATTGAATGGTCAAGCAGTAACTAATGAAATATTCAACATTCTTAGTCATCACGAAAATGCAAATCAAAACAACACTGAGATTCCACCTGAAAACAATCAGAATGCCTAAGATTAACAAAAACAAAAAACAAAAAAAAAAAAACAAAAACAAAACTCATGTGACAGCAGATGCTGGAGAGGATGTGGAGAAAGTAGAACATTCCTCCATCGTTGGTGGGATTGCGAGCTGATACAATCACTGGAAATTAGTTTGGCGGTTCCTCAGAACATAGTATCACCTGAGAACCAAGCTATACCACTCCTAGCCATATGCCGAAAAGATTCTCCAACATGTAACCAGGAAACGTGTTCCAATATGTTCATAATAGCCTTATTTATAATTGCCAGAAGCTGGAAAGAACCCAGATGTCCTTCAACAGAAGAATGGATACAGAAAATGTGGTAATGTGATACATTTACACAATATAGTACTACTCAGCTATTAAAAACAATGAATTTATGTAATTCTTAGGCCAATGGATGGATCTAGAAAATATGAGTGAGGTAACTTAGTCACAAAATAACACACATGATATGTACTCACTGATAAGTAGATTTTAGCCCAAAAGCTCTGAATACCCATGATATAATTCACAGACCACATGAAGCTCAAGAAGAAGGAAGACCTTCTTTGGGTCCTTTGGTCCTTCTTAGAAAGGGAAACAAAATACACACAGGAGCAAATATGCAGAGAAAGTGTAGAACTGACTGAAGAAAAGGCCATCCAGAGACTGTCCCACCTAAAGGAACCCATCCCATATATAGTTAACAAATCCTGACACTATTGGGAATGCCAAGAAATATTTGCTGAAAGGAGCTTGATATAGCTGTCTCCTGAGAGGCCCTGCCAGAACCTTACAAATACAGAGTTGGATGATATTAGCCAAATATTGGACTGAGCACAGGGTCCCCAGTGGAGGAGTTAGAGAAAGGACTGAAGGAGCTAAAGGGGTTTGCAACCCCATAGAAAGAACATCAACCAAGCAGACCCCCAAGAGCTCCCAGTGAATAAGCCACCAACCAATAGTTACACATGGTTACAGCTGCAGAGGATGGCCTTGACAGGCATCAATGGGAGGAGAGGTCCTTAGTCCTATTGTAAGACCCCCAACTCAATGTGTTTAGTTCTTTGTTCTCTCACCTTCAGCCTGAGAAGCCGAAGACAACTGGGTGACCCACCCAGGAGCCTGACTCATTGTGTAAGGGACCAAGAATGCTTACTCAATTTCCCCATTCCTTCTGGAATGTTTGCCAAAGATAGACTGTAACCCTTCTGTCAGAGATGAGCTGTAATTCATCATCCTCATTCTCATGATGTTTACTCAGCTTCCCCTTTCTTTGTGGTTTCTTCCTTTATATGCTCCCTCTCCCAGCTACTCGGAGCGCCATGGTCCTCTATCCTGCATGGTGTATGACTGGGTCCAAGAGCTCTTGAAATAAAAGTCCTCTTGCTGTTTGCAGCAAGATCATTTCTTGTGAGTGATTTGGGTGTTGCCTCTCCTGAGTCAGAATGTGGGGGAGTCCTCACGTTGTGGATCTTTCACTATGAAGGTTTAATAAATGTCCCAGTGTAGGGGAATCAAGAGTAGGGAGGTGGGAGTGAATAAGTGGGTGGAGGAACACCCTCATAGAAGTAAGGAGAGGGGGATGGCATGGGGGTTTTTCAGCAACAGAAAACTGAAGAAGTGGATAACATTTGAAATGTAAATAAAGAAAATATCCAATAAAAAAAGAATGAAATATAAAAAAAAAATTGAGCACATAGCTAAACAGAAAATTCTCAACAGAGGAATCTCTAATGGCCCACTTAAAGAAATGTTCAACATCCTTAGTCATCAGGAAATGGAAGTCAAAATGACTCAGGTTTCATCTTATACCCCTTAGAATAGCTAAGATCAAAAACTCAAAGTATAGGACATGCTGGTAAGGATGATGTGCAAGGACAACAGCAGATAGGTCCACTTATATGGAAGTAAGCCAGATCATCAGCCTTAGCCAATTAAGGACCTGTATCCCTGAGAGCACTCACTATCTGGCTAGCAAAACCAGCGCCATCTTAAGAATAACATGAACTAACTAGTTCCCCCTGTGCTCATGTCTCTAGCTGCATATATGGAAGAAGACTGCCTAGTTGGCCATCATTGAGAAGAGAGGCCCCTTGGTCATGCAAACTTTATATGCCCCAGTACAGGGGAACGCCAGGGCCAAGATGTGGGAGGGGGTGGGTAGGGGAGCAGGGCGGGGATGGTGAAGGGTATGGGGAACTTTCTGGATAACACTTGAAATGTAAATGAAGAAAATATGTAATAAAGAAAAAATAATTTTAAAAGTAACATAATTAATAACAGAAATAACTTACCTCATAATACATAATAAAAATTATAAATAAGATGCTTTACCAAAAAAAATAAAGAAAAAGTAAGTCTTTAAAAAAAAAAAAAGGCGCAGCAGTAGGCAGCTCTCTACACACATCATTTATAATAATAAACAAAAGAGGGGAAATGTAAGTCCTTGAGGCAGAAGAGTGCCTAGGCCATTCACTGCGGACCTTCAATCCCAGTCTCCATTCACAGAACTCTCTAATTGCCCTAAAGGCCACAACAAGCACCCCACCTTACAGAGTAAAAACTCCAAACTCTGAATTTGAAATGTCAGCAATCCCCATCATGGAAATCTCCATTTCGGCAAGCCCTGCTCTGCAAGTAACTCTCTATAAACTCTGCCTTCTGCCCAGCTCCCTCCTGCTTCTCACTTGAGCAGAAGCAGACACCCTCCTGGGCTTTTCCTTCTCAATAAATCTCTTGTGTCAGGTTTATTGTGCAGTGTTACTCTGTGGTATTCCTTGGACTCCAACTTACACGATAACATTTCCATCAGAGCTTGTAACGCAGCTGTGTTGAGTGGGAATTGCTTTTTTCCTAAATAAATTTTGCATAACCATTGTCAGTAGCATAAAAGATCAGTTGATATTGCGACTGTAATAAAACTATTTTCTTAGAGAAATAACATTTAGGATTCTTTCTCCTTATGAAGATTATATATCCATGGCATTTACATGCAGATCTTGTTTTGCTCATATTATGCACTACCATGCTTACTTGTCCCTTCACCTTTCTACAGTCCTTGTCAACACACTAAGTAGCCATGCTTCAGCTCATGTCAATATATATATATATATATATATATATATATATATATATATATATATATATATATATATATATATATANCTTCTGATAGCCTCTCTTGTTCTCCTGTCTTGCCCTTGAAGACCCGTTCCTTTACCCACATATGAGCCTTTCTATCCAAATCTACGGATGCCACTCCATATTTGCATCATTTCTCTTATGACTCTGAAGTAGATTTTATCACTATGTATTTTAATAAAATTTTGTTTATAATATAAATGTTTATTACTTATACCAAAACTATTATTTTATAGTAAAATGAGTCCTTATATTGGCTTTAAGTATTTGCTATTATAATATCTGCCTAATTAGCCTATTGTTGAACACTTATTGAGTTATTTAGACTATTGATTTAGCTAATTAACTTAAAATTTTTGTGTCTTTTATTTGGCTAACATATCTAGAATAACCATGATATCTAGAAGAATACAATGCAGTAGTAGTAATACTTCTTTTATGCCACTCAATTAAACTGTAAAATATTTTAACATGCTACATGTACTGTGTATATTACAGATAATAGAACAGTGAGTGCTACAATTCTGGAAGCAAAATGAATGTTGTTTATACACCACCATTTGTATGTATTATTTCAATAGAACATTTAGCAAGAATGGGAATTGAGTTTAATCAAAAGTAGTATAGGTATATAATAAAATAATTTTATTTAAGTCCACATAAACACATAAACTGACTGTATGTACATGTTTCACTTCAAATGCTCTGCAACTATAGAAAATTTCATGTTCACTTGTGCAGGCCTCTAGCCCCAATATTGGAAGTAGCCCATCTAAGAGTAGCCCAGGACTGAGATTAGCCTTCAGTGGTAGTTGCTTAGCCTGGTATTAGCCCAGCCCAGGGAGTAGCACAACAACTGGGGTAGTCATGGATCTTTAGAGCTCTATGGTCAGAAGATTAACCAAATTGAGAGTTTCCAGTTTAGTAAGAGGCCCATTCCGAAGACAAGGAGGTAGAGAGCTAAAAAAAAAAAAAAAAGATCTGGGTCCTAGCACACTCACACTCATATAAGGAGAGATAGATAGATAGATAGATAGATAGATAGATAGATAGATAGATAGATAGATAGATAGATAGATAGATAGAAGGATAGATAGATCGATCGATCTATAGATAGAGTGATGTAAGAGGGCTGTGTATATATTGAACCTCCTTGAGGGT
>CACVCL010030503.1:0-47865 GCA_902729485.2 Mus minutoides
GGAGCTAAAACCATCCAGTGGAAAAAAGACAGCATTTTCAAGAAATGGTGCTGGCACAATTTGCAGTTATCATGTAGAAGAAAGTGAATAGATCTCACTCTTTTTTTTTTTTTTTCTTGTTTTTTGAGACAGGGTTTCTCTGTGTGCCCTGGCTGTCCTGGAACTCACTTTGTAGACCAGGCTGGCCTTGAACTCAGAAATCTGCCTGGCTCTGCCTCCGGAGTGATGGGATTAAAGGCATGTGCCACCACACTGGCTTTAGATCTCACTCTTGTTGCCTTGTACAAAGCTCAAGTCTAAGTGGATCAAGGAACTCCAGATAAAACCAGAGACAATGAAACTTATACAGGAGAAAGTGGGGGAAAGCCTCTAAGATATGGGCACTGGGGAAAAATTCCTGAACAGAACAGCAATGGCATGTTCTGTAATATCAAGAATAGACAAGTGGGACCTCATAAAATTGCAAAGCTTCTGTAAGGCAAAAGACACTGTTAATAAGACAAAAAGGACACCAACAGAGTGGGAAAGTATTTTTACCAAGCCCAAATCTGACAGGGGACTAATATCCAATATATACAAAGAAATCAAGAAGCTGGACTCCAGAAAATCAAATAACCCCATTAAGAAATGGGGCACAGAGCTAAACAATGAATTCTGAACTGAGGCATACAAAATGGAGGAGAAGCACCTGAAAAAATGTTCAACATCCTAATCATCAGTGAAATGCAAATCAAAACAAACCTGAGATTCCACCTCACTCCAGTCAGAATTGCTAAGATCAAAAATTCAGGTGACAGCAGATGCTGGTAAGGATGTAGAGAAAGAGGAACACTTAATCCATTGCTGGTGGGATTGCAAGCTGGCACCACCACTCTGGAAATCAGTTTGTCACTTCCTCAGGAAGTTAGACATAGTACTACTGGAAGGTCCAGCAATACCCCTCCTGGGCATATACTCAGAAGATGTTCCAACTGGTAATAAGGACACATGCTCTACTATGTTCATAGAAGCCTTATTTATAATAGACAGAAGCTGGAAAGAACCCAGATGTCCCTCAACAGAGGAATGGATACAGAAAATGTGGTACATTTATACATGGAGTACTATTCATCTATTAAAAACAATGAATTTATGAAATTCTTAAGCAAATGGATGGATCTGGAGGATATCACCCTGAGTGAGGTAACAAAATCATAAAGAACACACATGATATACACTCACTGATATGTGGATATTAGCCCAGAAACTTAGAATATCCAAGATAAAATTTGCAAAACTCATGAAAATCAAGATGAACAAAGCCCAAAATGTGAATACTTCATTCCTTCTTAGAAGGGGGAACAAAATACCACTGGAAGGAGTTACAGAGACAAATTTCAGAGCTGAGACAGAAGGAAGGACATCCAGAGACTGCCCCACTCAGGGATCCATCCCATAAACAACCACCAGATCCAGAGACTATTTCATATACCAAAAAGATTTTGCTGACAGGACCCTGATATAGCTGTCTCCTGTGAGGCTATGCCAATGCCTGAAAAATACAGAAGTAGATGCTCACGGTCATCTATTAGATGGAATACAGGGTCCCCAATGAAGGAGCTAGAGAAAGTACCCAAGGAGCTGAAGGGGTCTGCAGCCCTATAGGAGGAACAACAATATGAACTAACCAGTACCCCCCAGAGCCTGTGTCTCTAGCTATATATGTAGCAGACAATGGCCTAGTAGGGCATCAATGGGAAGAGAGGCCCAGTGAAGATTCTATGCCCCTGTACAGGGGGAATGCCAGGGTCAGGATTTGGGAGTGGGTAGGTTGGGGAGCAGTGGGAGGGGGGAGGTATAGGAGTTTTCAGAGAGGAAACTAGGAAAGGCAATAGCATTTGAAATGTAAATATAAATCAACAAGACCAATAAACCTTTACCCAGACTAACTAGAGAGCACAGGGTCAGAATTCTAAAACAAAATCAGAAATGAAAAGGGAGACATAACAACTGAACATGAGGAAATCCAAAGCATCATCAGATCTTACTACAAAAAGCTGTACTCAATGAAACTGGAAAACCTGGATGAAACAGACTAGTTTCTAGACAGATACCAAGTACTAAAGTTAAATCAGGATCAGATTAAAGATCTAAACAGCCCTGTATCCCCTAAAAAAATAGGAGTCATTAATAGCCTCCCAACCAAAAAGGAAAAAAAAAAAAAAAAAAGGACCAGATGGGTTTCGTTCAGAGTATAAGACCTCCGAACAAGACCTAATTCTAATTGTTCTCAAACTATTTCACAAAATAGAAACAGAAGATAATCTACCCAATTCATTCTATGAAGCTACAATTACTCTGATACATAAATCACACAAAGAGTCAACAAAAAAAGAGAACTTCTGAAATGTAAATGTAGAAAACATCTAATTTAAAAATGTATTTTAAAAAAAGAGACATTCTAGCTGGGTGTGGTGGTGCACACCTTTAATCCCAGCACTTGGGAGGCAGAGGGAGGCGGATTTCTGAGTTTGAGGTCAGCCTGGTCTACAGAGTGAATTCCAGGACAGCCATGACTATACAGAGAAACCCTGTCTCAAAAAAAAAAAAAAAAAAAAAAAAAAAAAAAAAAAAAAAAAAAAAAAAAGAGACATTCTATCAGATAGAAGACAAAGATTGATTGACCTTATCCTCTGAAATTTATAAAATATACACATGCATCTGCCTATGCTCACACACAAACACATGCTGACACACATAAATTTTTTTAGTTGCTTCAGTTTAATATTGGGAGGTGGGAGTTGGTGGTTAACCTTTAATCCCAGCACTCAAGAGGCAAAGGAAAATGGATCTCTGAGTTCAAGGTCAGCCTGTTCTACAGAGTGAGTTCCAGGCGAATCAGGACTACACAGAGAAATCATGTCTCAATAAATAAATAAACAAATAAACAAGAAAATAAACATAATGAATGAATGAGTATGTAAAATCTGCTTTTGTTTAAATATATTTTATACTTATGCTAAAATATTTCATGAGATCATTTTTTTATTTAATCAAGTTCTTTTTTCGACATATAGAGCTAATTAAACCTGTTCATGCATCTTTACCCTGAGCTGGGTCATCCGCACCCTTTGTGGGTTTGGTGTAAATTACATGGGCTTTGTTCTTTGAAACCATCTTGATAAGTCTATTTCTAAGTAACTCCTGAAGGGCATTTGGGCCAATGAACCATGAATCTTCAGTTTCTCAGGGACAACAGCTGGAATAATCAACTCATGGTTGAGAACTTCCTTACAGTTTGTTGCAAGCAGTATTGTCAAACAGGAATAGATTGTTAAGCTTTGCCTTCTGACCACATCTTGTTAGCCTTTCCTGTGGATTTGATTACTTGGGTAACTTTCCAGCATTCTTGTAGTGCTTGGATGGCATGATAAACCTGGGAGAGTAGCAATGACCACTCTAGCCTTGATAAGGAGCTGGACAATAACAACAACCCAGCAACCCAAACACCCATGAGATCATAAGAAAAAAAAATCTGAATATTTTGATTATGTATACAGAAACATGTAACACACTATGTGCATTTTGAATATTCTTTAAATTCTGTGCCAGAGAATAACAGTGCAAGAAAGTGAAAGAGGAGATAAGTGAGCCAAGAGAAGCCTAATAATAACAAAGTAGGAGGAAACATGATGCCTTCATTTTTGTAAATAATCTGTACTTTATAACAGATGTTCTAGACATGTATATTTATTGGAAGTAGACTATAAAGTTTTTTAACAGAAGTGTTTGTGATGAGCATGTAGCAATATATACATAAATAATGACGTTAGCTGTATATATCTCCTAATTAAGCTATTGTGAATAACTATTCTGTTTTTTTCTTTCTTTATTTATGTTTTATAGCTAGTCTACAGGGTGAGTGCATTACTGGAATAAATAGAGGTTCTCAGAAGAAAATGAGAAGGACCAGCTGCATATATTTATAGCATCTATTGCTCAGTAGAAGATGAAATAACATATACAGGATACACATTTTTTGAACCAGGAGCTGTGTACATTTCATAGAGTCCTGTGGTAATCTCATAGATTTTACAGTTACCTTCATAAGTCAAAACCCTCAGTGGGATGTGACTAGGGAATGACGAAACAATGAGTTGGGATTTAAATGCTTTATCTCCCTGATTTTAAAACCAATTGATTTTGAAATGCCATAGCAACCCTACACTATGTGCCCTAGCCCCAGCATAAGCAGTCTCATGCAGACATTTACCAGAAAGCCTGCAAATCACTTGCTCCAGCTGTTTATTGTTCTGGAAACTGGGTCACCACCTTTGCATCCAACTGATACCATGGTTCACAGTGAGCATAACTGCCATCCACCTGGTATCAGTGTACCCACATTCCTATACTTGATCCCACTATTCTTGAGTGCCTGTGGTTTTGGAACTATATTCTGTGCTCTTATCTCAGCAGTAAATCTGTGGCTTCATTCTTCACAGCAGTAGGCTCCAGGTAAGGTAGAGACATACAGGCACACACACAAAACATCCATCTTCTCTCTGAAAAGCTGATACTGAATGCTGTCCTCTTTTGTCATCTCTGTGTTGAGTACATTTTTGTCATAGCCTGCTTACCTAAAGAAAAGAAAAGTGACTCATGAATGAGGAAAGCGGGGCTGTTGATAGAATTATAATAGGCAACGTTCCTATTATTTCAGTGCCCTTGGTCTCCAATTTGAATGCATCCAAGATTTGCCCCATTAGCCCTTTCAAAGAAAAAATGCTTTCCTAAAATCAATATATCAAAATAAAAGCAGGAACTGGAGAGGACAAATCCAGATTCAACCTCTTTCCCCCATAAAAGAAAAATTAAAAAGAGAAGTGCTATAAAGGTGCATGTGTCTTCTAATTTGAGGACTTGTGAACAAACTGATTTGTCACTGGTCTCCTAGGGTATAATGGATCTATTCCATTCGAAAAAGAAAAGCATGGTGCCTTTCACACTGATTCTACAAAAAAGAATAAAACACTTGCTTAGCAAGAGTCTTGCTTAACATATGCATAAATTTACAGTCCATTGCCTTGTCACCTCTGCCTTTGCTGGGATTGTTCTTACATTAGAGAGTTTCCTTAATGTATTCTAGTCCTTCAAAATCAGATTTCACATCTGATCACTTCTGGTAAAGGTTACCAAACAAGACCCCTGCCATGTCCACCTATATCAGATTTCATTCAGATTAAACCAGAGTGTGCATCTGAAATCATATGTGTATAAAGTTTATAATAAACACAAGATATGGCCTATCCCAGTTATTTGCCATAAATTTATAATTTTAACCTAGATAGCTTTTAAGCTTCATTTCTTTACTGTCATAGCTTTTAAAGAATCTGTCTTCAAATAGTCTAAAATCGCTGCATTTTTCTAAAGGAAAACAACCAAATTAGATTCTATATCAAATATTTTATGTAGCCATTTTTCATCCTTTCTTTTATATCTGTTTTCCTACACCAACCCCCAACACCATATGTTTCTATTCAGCACTCCCTAAAGGAGCTTTGAGCTTGCACATCCAGGTTCTTCTCCTGAACCACTGTCTTTGTGAGTGTACAACAAGCTTCTAACTTCAGTGTACTTCTTCTTCATTCTATTATTTCTCTCCAAATGAATTTCTGGCTTACTTTCAGATTTAGCACAATTCATATTTTAACCATACCATGCTGTCTCACAAGCCCTTGAAGCTCATGCTAATTGTTGCATTATAAAATCCATTTAGTACATTTCTAAGAGTACCCCAAGTGATCCCAAAGTAGTTCAAATGTTGAACTTTAAGATCTCCTCTGAGACAAGGGAAAAAGAAAGAGAGAGGGAGAGGGAGAGGGAGAGGGAGAGGGAGGGGGAGGGGGAGNGCCTCTGCACCAGCTCCTGCTTCCTGACCTGCTTGAGTTCCAGTCCTGACTTCCTTGGTGATGAACAGCAATATGGAAGTGTAAGCCGAATAAACCCTTTCCTCCCCAACTTGCTTCTTGGTCATGATGTTTGTGCAGGAATAGAAACCCTGACTAAGACAACAAGAAAAAAGAAATCTCTTATTTTTGATCCATGTAAAATACAAACGAAGTTGCACTGCTCCAACACACACTGACATAGCATAAACATTTCTATTCCCAAAAGGTGGAATGAAGGTATAGGAAGGAGAAAATGGAACAAATGACTAAACCATAGCAGGAATAACACTGGTTCTGTAGTCAAAACTTGGGGCAATTAGAAGAAAGATTTGTAATTCAAGGGGTTCCAGCAACTTTGTCTCTGTAGCTTTTATGGCTACAACCTAAAACGGTTCACTCTGTGAATTTCCTGAGCAAATTATCCAAAGACCTAGCATCTCTAATATTCCATACTTATTTTCACTGTGTCTCTGGCTTCACTCATATCTTCATAATCTGCATTCTCAATTTCTTGATTAAACCTGTGTGACCTGTCTACACATCCCTTGGTCTCCATTCTTTCCTTTGAAATCATGGTGAACACCTACACAAATCCTCCAACTCTTGGGTTCTACATTGTGGATCATTGGCATCACCTAGACAACCAAGGCCTGCTGCCTGCTTGAATAGTACCTATCCCAAATTAGACCATGATTTCAGTGGCTTCTGAGTTTATGGACGTCTGAAAATCCATGGCACTTTGTGGAGCCCTGTTCCAATGGGGAAGCCTGCATCTCCTTTCTCCCAGCAGTGCTACTCCTTTGTATCCTAGATCCCAGAATTGTAAATCTCACTTTTATTTCCTCAGATTAAGTGATGAGATGAGAGTCATACCCAAGCTGTGTGAATACATGACTTGTGCTGAGCCCGGAATATTTTGTTCTTTGTTCTAACTATCCAAAGGCCTGGGGCTGGAAGCTTCTAGTCCCTGTACAATCTAATCTTCCATGATGAATGCTTCAACATGTTTTTTCTTGGCTTGGGACTGAATTGTTCTTCCTTGGCCTTATACTAACTTGGCAATGTGTTCTAATCTTCTGGATTTTCATTCTCTGGCATATTCAGTCTTCCCTTTTTGTCTAGCTTATTCTCACTGTAACCTGTCTCTGTAAAACTGTCCCGGTAAACCTGCCACACATGTGCGCCGGTGCACGCACGTGCATGTGCATGCGCACACACATCACCTATCACACTTACCTTTTTTTCTCTTCCTCTGCTGTTCTTGTGTAAACTGAGAGTATTCTATCTCAGACTCATTCTGCCAAATCATTCTCTGATTCATTACTTTGTCTGCCCATGGCTGCTTCCTTTTACAAACTAACCTTATACTCATTATTAGGGACTAAAGGTGTGTAGTAAAGACATGTCTTATTCTAGCCAGATTATACTGTAATTCAGGGCATGTTTCCATTCTGAATGGATCATATCTTTCGACGTGATCTTGTCAGGGCAGCCATGCTGCTGGATTAAATGTGCTCTGGCTGAATCTCTTTCTTGCTATCTTTTGTATTGTCATACCAGAAGCAGTGGCTCATTTTTGTGTGGTTTATCTAAGCAATAAGTGGTTCATTGCACCAATTTTTATCCAAACTGTAGTACTGAAAACTCTTATGACTATTTTTCTAAAATGTTTCACTATAAACATGAATAAAAGCCAGTGAGTGGGAGCTTTTGCCTAACATCTGAAACCATATGAGCCTGGCCATCATGTCTGGATTGTTACTTGCCATCTTCTGCCTCCTCCTCACTTAGAGTTACTCATTACACAATTCTTACCTGATTTTCCAAATCTTCACAGAATGTAAAGAAAAGCTCTTGTATGCTGTATGAGAGCATCACTTGTCAATGAAATTCTGATTGGACAGTGTGCTGAGGAGGATATAGGAGGTGGAAATTCTTCTGGTATGGAATGAGGACCTCTGGATAGCATCAGGTGCTGGAAGAGATATGCCCTGAACTCTGAGGAGCCAGAGTGATGAAGGTGAGAAGAGGTAACCAGACATGTGGCACTCATAAAGTAGAATAAATGGGTTAATTCGTTTATGAGCTAGTTGGAGAAAAAGCTCAAGCTTTGGCTTAGGCATTTATACATATATAATGTAGTCTCAGAGTCATTACTTTGGGAACCTGGTAGTGGGTGGAAAAGTCTACAGTCTACAGAAGCAAGTTCCAAAGACTTGTAAATTTCAGTATCAGGTCGTTACAGCAGGCACCTCACTCCTCCAGAACCAATATTCTGGGGTACAGGTGTTCAACATGTGCAGCTCTGAAAACCATCCCAGAATTAAATAATTATAAGTATCCATAGTTAGGGTTCCTATTGCTGTGATGAAACTCCATAACCAAAAAGCACGTTAAGAAGGAAAAATAAATAAAGAAAGAAAGAAAGAAAGAAAGAAGTTATTCTACTAACCTTCCAGATCATAGTCCATCATCGGGAAAATCAGGATGGAAACTCAAGCATTTCTGAACCTGGAGTCAGGAGCTGATGCAGAGGCGATGGAGGGGTCCTGTGTACTCACTGGCTCCTCAAGGATTATCCAGCCTGCTTTCCTATCGAACCCAGGACTACCAGACCAGAGGTGGCACCACTCCCAATGGGCTGGGCCCTCCCCCACTGATCACTAACAGAGAAAATACCTTACAGCTGGATATCATAGAGGCATTTACTTAACTAAGGCTCCTTCCTTGATGAGGACTCTAACTTATGTTGACATAAAATCAGCCCCGTAAAACTGATGTTTTCTAAAATTGTTGAATTAATATAAAAACAGAAACTAATCTTCTAACTCACCATACTCTTCCTTTGAAGCTTTGGAAGTAGCACAGGTTCTGGGATGAAGATATAAGTTTCAATGTTAATAAGTATAATATAAGCTTGTTGACTCTAATGGAAACATGAGGAGGAGTCAATATTTGTTTTATATAACCAAGACTGCCTCAGTAATTTGCATACTCATTATAATGTTATGTATTCATGTGACAATTGCTTATTGCCTTGTATGAAAGATGCTTCAAACACTTGGCTACAGTACTGAAATATAGGAAGCACTAAACTGTACACAACTATCTGAATGCTGCAGAATTTATATTCTATGTGCTGTGCAGATTGAGAACTCTGAGCTAGTGTACATCATTCTTTGCATAATACATTTCCCAACCTATAGAAATGTTACCTATTGAAAATGTATTCACTGGTGATGTAAGGAACAAATAGTAGTCACATTAAGTAAATGTTATCCAAGGAAATTGTAAATTAAATTTGATATTTTACCAAAAGGAAAAACATGCAATCAAATGAACCCATCACAGAAGAGCTAACCATAGATGATGAGATTTTTAGAAATACGTATTCCATCTTTACTACCTTGTTTATTTCTATTTTATATTCTAAACAGATTAATGTAGACATTATTAGAATCCTGGAATATAAATGGTTTAAATTAGTATTTCAGCACTGGCTTTGGAATCAATAAAATCCATGATTCCGGAATTAAAAATGGCTAAGCTAGTACACTAAATTGTTAAAATATTTCCTGTATTCAATAAGTTGAAGCACATTGAAAAAAATAGGGAAGATTTTCTTTCACCACTTTTGCTAAAAATTTATTGATCCTCTCTTCACTGAACTAGAGGTTGCCCATAGTTTTCAAATAACAGTCCTTCGATCTCTTCATTTTATCTTCCTTCACTATTATGCAAGAATAACTTACAATGTATATTTTCCAGAAACCAATCTAATAGCACAGAATTCTTCATCACAGATACCAGAAACGAAGAACACATACAGAGACACATACAGAGACATACACAGACACACACACACACACACATGAGCACACATTCTTGTGTGCATCCATGGACACACAAACACAGACACACACATGCACACAAACATTGAAAACATATACTAACTGAAATTACATATTTTTCCAATATTTATTTTAACAAATGGCTCAGAAAAGAAGAATGAATTGGAAATTTTATATAAAGAATTTTAAAGTAATTTTACTTGCCATTAAAATATATTTAATTATGTATATGTAAAAAGCATATACTTTTATATGTGAAAAAACTTAGAATAAAAACAGGTATTATTCATACTATTATAATTTAAAGTTTTATGATTTAACCAAATAATCACTTTTGTAAGATTCTTTAAGGAAAAAAGAAAAACTCTCACTACACTTTAGACATCTTTTTAAAAGAACCAGTGAACTGGTTTGAGTACATCATGACAATGGCATTATTGATTAACTGCTTTGATATCTGAGTGCTAATAATAATATGGATGTTTGTAATATAATAATGGACTAACTGGTGTTTCGTAATACATACAATACTTAATAATTTACAGTTTAAGTTAAAACAATTAAAGACTTCTGCCAAAATTAAAATGCTTATAGTAAAAATACCCATATATTCACCCCAAAATATCTAATAAACAAATATTAGAACAAGAAGAATGAAAATGTGAGGCAGAATTCTTGTGAGGAAGAAATTGATAACCCAAGTGATTCTCAACTAGAAGAATTGGATTTCAAACTAGGGTTCAAGGCTATTATCATGCCAAATCTGGCTCTCCCAGCATCTCTTCTTGCCCCCTACCTGTTACAGGGTAAGTCTAACATACCCCCATGCTATTCTAAACTTCTTCAGCCCATGGGCTGGGTTGTTCTTGCCCCATACCCCCATGCTATTCTAAACTTCTTCAGCCCATGGGCTGGGTTGTTCTTGCCCCAAGTTGTCCTACCATATATAGTACAGCCATTTGCTTACCAGCCAAATAACCAAATGTTATCTGGTTGGCAGTGAGATTTGAGCTCTCCTGCTGACATTCCATAGAGTGAGGTGAGCACACACACTCACTAACTCTTTTCAATGAGGCATTTATAGGTTACTAAGCACTTTCACACCCAGGAGGCCAATAAGCTAACCAAATGGTAGACAAAGGCAGAAGTCATATTTTAACAAAATGTAGTGTTTAGAGTCTCTTAAGAAGAGTGAGCTCAGCAAATATCCCAGAGTCTCCAAAATTGTCTCAAGATTCTAAAGTTGTGTTTTAGGAGTATGGAAGGTCTGAATCTGAACATAGACCAGTCTCAGCACAAGACTTAATATCAAACTAAAGTTTGGGCATCCATCCAGGCATTAGCTGCATGACAGTTATGTCATTAACATTGCAAGATTTATTTTATTTTATTTTATTTTATTTTATTTTATTTTATTTTATTTTATTTTTGAGACAGGGTTTCTCTGTGTAGCCCTGGCTGTCCTGGAACTCACTTTGTAGACAAGGCTGGGCTCGAACTCAGAAATCTGCCTGCCTCTGCCTCCCGAGTGCTGGGATTAAAGACATGCACCACCATGCCCGGCTGCAAGATTTTTTTTTTAAGCAACCAAAAACACTCACACAAAATTGAGCAAGCGTCTAGAAAGCAAAGTAGATATAAAACAATAACAGTAAACTCAAAGTTAGTCTAGGTATTAAGATTTTTGCTCTTTTTCTTCTGTCTTCTCTCCTCCCTCTCTCTCTCTTTTTCCTCTCTCTGGCCCCCACCCGCTCAATAAACCTCTTCCATGTGGAAAAAAAAAAGATTTTCATACATATATATTAAAAATAAGTGTGATTTAGATATCTTAAATAACGAAAGATTTATATGTAATCTTAGAATCAAATCTATTTTAAAACATAATAATGAAAACTTTATAGAGATATCACAGATAAAATTAAAGACATCAAAAACGTAGTTTGGAGCTGGGCGTGGTGGCACACGCCTTTAATCCCAGCACTTGGGAGGCAGAGGCAGGTGGATTTCTGAGTTCGAGGCCAGCCTGGTCTACAAAGTGAGTTCCAGGACAGCCAGAGCACACAGAGAAACCCTGTCTCGAAAAACAAACAAACAGAAAAAAAACAAACAAACAAAAAAGAAAATGTAGTTCGGTAAGACATGGGACTCAGAAAATACAAGTTAATACACAACACTCAGATTGCTGAAATAAAAATAGTAACAGCTGAAAATCAGATTATTAAAAGACAAAAAAAGGGTTTATATTTTAAAAATTAGTTTTTTCAAAGGCATTAAGAAATGTAAAGCCACAGGAGTCACACATCATACAAATCACAAAAGATAAATATGATGAACAACATAACCATGTACAAAATTATAACACTTTGAAAACTAAATATAAAGAGAATAAACAGAAAGAAACAAAACACACACACAAGCAATTAAAGAAAGAACATAAAAATATACCCTTCTATAAAAAGATTATTCCAGTAATAATTAAAGTTGTTATGAAGATTTACTTACTAGCCTTTTGACTTGAATGAGTAAATATATATTTCTTCAGGGTATGGGCTAGGAACATAACTTTTCACTTATATTAAGTGTTCTTTTGTTCATCTTCAATGGGAACCAAAGATTTTATCCCATGGATTCCTTGTGTAGGTCCTTTATTTTTTTCAATAGAAACTAGCAGAGAATCAAATCCATTTTTTGTAGGACTGAAATTTCATCAACCTAAACTATGTCAGCCTAAAATTCTGTAGCCATGTGTCATAGTTAGGGTTTCCATGGCTGTGAAGAGACACCAAGATCAAGGCTCTTATAAAGGATATTCAGTTGGGGCTGACATACACTTTCAGAGGTTGAGTCCATTATCTTGGCAAGAAACATGGCTTCTTCATTGAAAAGAAGTCAGGAGCAGACTGCCTGACAGGCAGCTAGAAGGAAGGTCTCTTCTGTAAATACCCTGAGCATAAGACATCAAAGCCAGCTGGGCATGGTGGCTCACGCCTTTAATCCCAGCACTCAGAAGGCAGAGGCAGGTGGATTTTTTAGTTTGAGGCCAGCCTGGTCTACAAAGTGAGTTCCGGGACAGGCAGGGCTGAAACCTTGTCAAAACAAACAAACAAACAAACAAACAAACAAACAAAAAACCAAAAAAAACCCAAAAAAAAACCAAACCAAAAAAACCTACTAATAATGCCATTTCCTGTGAGTCAAACCTATTCAAACTACCATTCCAGCAAAATTACACAGTAAAATATGGGGTTTCCTTTTTAATTTAAAACAATATAATTTTTCACTTACACAAGCACTGTAAGATTTATTTCAAAATTTGTGTTCAGAATAAAAGGGATCGCAAATCAATGAAAACAATGATAGGAAATAATGGAAAAATTTGCAATACAACCCTGTGTAAACTCATGCAGAGGGTTGTTTGTAGATCTTCTAGAGGTTTCGGATCAACCCTCATTCTTTCCTCCTTCCTTTCTTCTTAGCTGTTCTCAAGAGCAAATAGAAACAGTACACAGTGAACTAACACTTGCTAACAGCCAGGCTGATGGTTGAAGATTGAATTTCAGTGTCCCCTCAAAAGGCTAATGTATTGGAGTTTTGATCCTCAGATTGTAGGACAGTTGAGAATGACTGTATTTTGAGAAAGATCAGTATGGTATGACATCTGCTTGAAGAAAATTACAGACTCCATGTGGCTTTGGTTCTACCTGCCTCTGTTTCTGTCTGTCTCTGTGTCTCTGCCTGTGTCTATGTGTCAGTATCTAACTGTCTCTGTCTGTCTCTCTGTCTGTCTCTCTCTGTGTCTGTCTCTCTCTCTCTGTCTGTCTGTCTGTCTCTCTCTCTCTCTCTCTCTCCTCTTCTCTAGTGAGGTAAATATCATTTCTCTGGCAAGGTTTTACCAATGATACTGCGTATTCACACAAGAATCAGGGAGTCAATGGAAAAAAAAAAAAGAAGAAGAAGCTTTAGATCTTTTAAGTATATTTTCCTTTGTTTTTGTTTTTCTGGTATGTCACAATAGGAATGATTATGCAATAATGATTGAATCAATAATACTGGATTTAGAGATTGACATTTTCAAGCTGATATATATATATATATATATATATATATATATATATATATATATATATATCACCAATAATACAAGAAACTACTGTATTTTAATTTACAAAAGTAGACTGGACACTTTGGAACACGGTAATCCCATCATTTGAGAGGCAGAGTCAGGCAGATCTCTGTGAGTTCTAGTCCAACCTAGTATACAAAGTGAGCACAACCTGGTCTACAAAACATCCAGGGTTTGTTATTCAGAGAAACTTTTTCTTGGTAAAACAAATACAAAACAAAACAAAACGAAGTGGAAGTTATAAAATAGTAAGTTACATTAGGCCATATTAATTCATGATTAATTACCACTAAAGAGGAGAAAAACACCAATTAATATAGGTAAAAATATATTCTTAGCCATACACCCCACAGAAATATACATTTGCTCATTCATATTAAAAGGCTAGTAAAATATTTTTATAACAAATTATTTATAACAGGTGAGAACTGGAAATAATGCAATAGCCAACAGTAGTAAAATATGGAAGTCAGGCAATACAGATTGAATTAATCACTCTGCAGCAAAGAAAACTAACACAACAGGATCCCATAAACAAAGAGTTAAGAAAAAAAGCCATATGTGAAAGTGTGGCCCATGACTGTTGTCATCTGAGGCATGAGAATCATTAATTCTAAGTCAGTCTTGGGTACAAACAAGACTGTCACAACAGAAAGTATACAATGCATAGTTATATTTAGTTTAAAATGTTTCAGAAGTTAAAAGATGGTTTTAGAACCAGGAGAGTAGTTAACACTGGGAAAGGTGGAGGACCATCAATAGAGAAGGAATCACAGTGTGTTTGTTTTTAGTGTTAGTAATCTGAGCAGTAGCCTTGTTGTTAATTTCTGAGAATCTTTTGAGTCATACAATTGTGATTTTTTTCTACTATCTGTGACAAATAAATTCATTTGTTAGGGTAATTAGATTATGAGAACTTTTCATGGGAAATTTTAATTGGTGAGATTTCGAGAGAACTAAGTGAAATTAAGAAATGTTTTCACTGAAATCCAAGCTTTGTTACATGGAAATACTATTTTCTTGTTTGTCCTCAGTTTAATTTTCCATTTTAGCTTCCATTCAGCAAAATCAATATGCAAATGATTACATTCCTCTCCTCTCTTAGAAATGCAATCTCTCAGTGTGGCTCTTTGGCACTTCCAGGAGCACAGCAGTATAAGTGGAATTGTATTACAAGATATCACTCTGTGAAATGATCATGGCAAAACATTTCTACCTTAGTTTTGGTTGTAGTCTAACCAAAGATGCTCAAGCATTTCCTCCAGGGATAGCAAAGTGTTGGAGCCTGCTAAGGTGAAAGTCTGGGGTACCAGGGCACCACAAGGGAAGAAGTGGAAAAATGGAACCATAACAGTCTATTTGTTTAGGAAGCCCTGTACCAAACCAGTTAATAAATTTTATGCTACATCTCCCCAGTTATGATAACACCTTGGGAAATAAGAAGAGGAGTAAAATCCAAACATTCATTTCTCTACATTAAGCATGTGTCACTAAAACATATATCATGAGTCATCCTGTAAATAATATTTGAGAAGGACAAATCAAGCCAAAACAACGCGGGTTCACACAACCTGCCAGAAAAAAAAAAAAAAAATTCTAGAGTACACATCAAGAACAACTTGAATTTTTGTTGTAAACACCATAGACTAATTATGTGTTTACTTCAAAGTTGACATCCAGATGACTATTTCCTGGAGGCCTAAGGGCTCTGAGAGATGAACTGGACTGAGTAAGATGACCCTTAGTGCATATCTTATATTTCAAAAAATCACAAGAATGCAGGTATTTGACCCATTGCTGGTAAAGAGAAAGGTTTCCCATCAGTGACCCTGTAAAGATTTTAAGATCATCTTTTACCATTAATGAGTCTAGAGCTGCTGTTCCACCTTCTGTCTATTCCCAAATTTAAACAATGTGCTCTATTTCATAGTACAAAAGCATTTTAGGATTGCATAGGAGGGCATGAGCTGGGCTGAATATCAAAAGCTGAGAGAAATCTACTGAAAATTCTCAGCAAACAAACAGTAGGAAACCTTAGGGGGTTCAGAAATCAGGATGCTGAAGTCTTCATTCCACAATGACGCTGATTGAAATAAATTAGGTTTAAAGGTGAGATCACATATTAAGCAAGAAGACAAAACTCCTCCAAAGAGATACAGCAAATAGTAAAGGAGATTTTAATGCAGCAATTAGATCGTGTCAGTCACTGTGACAAGTGTTTAAATAAATCATGACATTTAACTTTCATAAAATTCTTTCACTTGAAATGCATAGGGTGTTGAGGAGCTGGCTCAGAAGCAGTTAAGAGTACTTGCTGCTCTTACAGAGGATCAGGTTTTAGGTCCCAGCCTGCATGTGGTGGCTCAACACCATCTGTGACTCAAATTTCAGGGTATCTGGTGCCCTCTCTCAGATTCTGGAGAAACCAGGCACACAGATGTTGCACATACATACATATACACAGGCAAAGTGTTCATATGCACACAATAAATAGATAACTAATACACATACATATACATATGTGTAAGAGTATATACATACACACTATGTGTGTGTGTGTGTGTGTGTGTGTGTGTGTGTGTGTGTGTGTGTGTGTGTGTAGACTAAAACAGATCACAAAATATAGCATAATCATTAAGTTGTCAAAAGACAAACTCAGGAAAGATGCAGGATACCTGGGTCTTTCTGTTGACTAGCATGCATCGAAGTTATTTGTACAGTCCTAAAGAAACCTGTGTAGTATTCCATTAGGTCCAGTAAGGTTTACATCCCAAATATTAAAATATCTGGCTATTAAAGTGGCTTGTAACCTTTTCTGTGACTGTGGGAAAGTATATTAATTTTAGTATCATATTTTTTCATGAAAATTGCATGAGGATATTCCAGGAAATACAATTAGGATTAATTGAGAGTGACATTATCAATAAACTTACTAAACTGCCACAGTTCATACCTTGGTTTTCTTCAGGTTAGAATACCCACAGAAATGATTCCTTGTTTTATTTTATGGTTGGCACTGAAGACACTGGTTACTTACAATTCCCACTTTTAATCACTCTGCCTTGTAGTTGGTACCAAACACTTACTGCTCTACAGCAACTATCTACCTATTCCTGTTCCTCCTGCCTGCGATATTCTAGATCTAAGTATGAAGAAGAGCTGTGAACCTTTACTCTCCCTGTTGCTACTCAATCATGAGTTTTCATTAGGGCTGGTGTTATTACAACTACAAATCTATTTATCACATAAACAAATTTAAAAAGGTCACATGTAGCATGAATTGCTCTACCACTCTACAATTAAGGTTCAGTGCCTTCCACAAAATTATACTGTGTGTATAGTGTGTGGGGAGTTCTAAATTATGATTTTTTTTACATTTAAAATCAGAGATATGTGTATACACAAACACATAAAGCTATTTTTTGCCACTGCACATCTGGTAGGAGGCTGAGTCACAACTTGTACTTGCTTCAGTCAGGCTGGAACTGTTCTCTAAAAAAATGCTAAGTATCATCTTTAAGAATATGTTCCAAACATAATATCAAAATCACATAGATAACTAATTTACACCAAGATTAAAGGAAACTTTATAGCATAATTAATTATAAGAAAGATAAGAGCATCTATATTTTATATATGCTATTTCTAAAAATTAATTATCTGATTTAAGTGAAATTCTAATTCCAGGAATAACAAAACTTTTCTCTTTACCAAAATGAACATACAGCGTCTAATTCTGATGTACCATAAATATGGTACAGCTTTTTCTACTATATGTAAATGGAATGCATCTACTTTATAAATCATAGGCTACAAAGAAATATCAGGTTGAAAATCCACATTACAGATTTGGCTAACTCTCTTTTACAAAGATAACATTGAAATTAAAAATAGCATTTAAATAAAATAATTGGAACAAATTCTGTCTTGCATAATCATAGGCATGATACTAGAGACATGAAAATCCTCTCAATCATCTACCACCTCGTGTATAAAACACATGTGACATATTGAGTTTACTGGAATTGCACTGGATTTACAGTGTGTGACTGTCAAGTTATTTCTCACCGTTTTTATCCAAAACAGAATAAACTTGACTTATAAGCATTATTTTTTTAAATTTACCACCATCATAGTGAACACTTGTCTTTTAAGTAAGATTGCTAACATTCTATCATTTTGTTACTATGTTACTTTGTATTTTATTTATGTTTGTATTTTATTTTGGGTAAAAATTTGTAATCCAACACCATCATCCTCTTCACTTTGGAAGAGATGTGTGTTCAACTGGCACTTGATCAGATGGATAGGAAATTTGATGCCATAGAATTTTTCTGTTGAGTTTTTGCTGCTAAATAAGGCCACTATTTTTTTTTTCTGACAAATTCTAGAGAAAACAGCTATGGATCTAGAGGCATGAATTTTCTAGAAATTTTCTTCCATTGATTGGAAATATTATGAATTATGGATAATATTTTAAAGCAAAGTCCAATGCTATATCCTCATCCTATTTGTACCAGAGCACAAAGAGAACTGTGTGTGCAGATAATTAGATTTTAGCTCCATCATTTGGAACTGTGGGAAATATTCAGGAGACCATTGGGACCACCTGAGAACCACAGCTATAACGAGTGAAACTTTTGCCAGGCAGTGTGATTGAAAGAGTAGTCTGACCTCTGCTTTGCTGTACAAAACCCGAAAAGCATTCACTGCATGCACCTTTCACCCAACCTTAATTTGTCTGTTTATATAATTAAGTGATAAAAAGTTGAAGGTAGATATTTGTGGAAAGCCGAGGAAGCCTGAGTGAGAAGATGAAGCCTTCAATCAATGTGTAATCTCTGATGTGGACAAGGTCACATCAAGGACTGTAAAGGATCAGACTCATGGGAGTGGTAAAGCCTTTCCCAGGAGATTCTCAGTGCAATGGGAAAACCTTCCTTCTAGTTGGAATCTGAATGTTGACAGTATTTACTAATGACTAACCAAGTTCATGCAAAACTTAGCAACTGCAACTTCCTCCAGTTGTGTGACTACAGCCTGAGACTGCTTCCCTATGGAGACCTCCTACCAAGGCTAGCCAACCCTTCCTCCTGTGCTGTGCATAATAAACATATTGAGATTTCAGATTGTTGCTTAGATGGTGTCATTCTCAGAGAAAGCACAACCCCCTTGTCTCAGCTTTTGCTCTTCCTATCTCATTTCCTCACTACCCCATAGTCAGGTAATGGCCACAGAGGCAGGAAATGACGAAGACTATTCTAAATTACTCCATGATGAAAGAGAAGATCAAAGCATATTACTTGACTTCAACAAATGTTGAAGATCAAGTTGACCATAGCTGTGTGGGTTCATTTCTGGGTCTTAATTCTATTCCTTTGATCTTCCTGCCTGTCTCTGCACCAATACCATGCAGTTTTTAATCAGTATTGCTCTGTAGTACAGCTTGATGTCAGGAATGGTGATTTCCCTAGAAGTTCTTTTACTGTTGAGAATAGTTAAAAAAAAAAAAAAAAGTTGAACCATTTTGTTTTGGCACATAAGAGCACTTTGTTCTAAGTATTTAGGAAGCTTAGGGGAAATATTCAACTACTGGAGTCAACAGGAACTTCTAAAGAAAAGCAACTAGGAAAGAATTACACAATTGACAGTTTTTATCATGCAAAACCTTTTTTTTTTTTTTTTTTTTTTTTTTTTTTTGGTTTTTCGAGACAGGGTTTCTCTGTGTAGCCCCGGCTGTCCTGGAACTCACGTTGTAGACCAAGCTGGCCTCGAACTCAGAAATCTGCCTGCCTCTGCCTCCCAAGTGCTGGGATTAAAGGCGTGCGCCACCACGCCCGGCTCATCCAAACCTTATACACTAAACTTATACATTTTGACAATTCTTGAATTCCACTAGGTACCTGGAAAAACAACAAAACTCAACATAATTAAATGTATTTTGACCTTTGGGAATAGCAGGTAAAACTGATGGAAAATGAAGTTTGTTCTGAAAAGAAGTTTGTGTTTCCTTATACTAAGTCAGGAAAACTGCATCTTGCAGAATATATTTGTGTATAATCTCTAAATCTACTTGCTTGTAGTTTTCTATTAGTACTACTATTATTGACTATCAATATAGGAAATACTTAATTATAGTTATTGTGGCCTTTGGTTGACTTTCTATCATATAAAAACTGTTTTGCATATGGTTTTTATTTTTTTAAGGCAAATTTTCTTAGAGTTTATTCATATTATTGGATATACTGTACTTATGAATCCAAGAAGAATTTTTAAATTTTAAACAAAATTTCATCAACCCAAAATGCATATGGTGGAAATCTCACATTGAAAAATACAATACATATTTCTAAAATGAAAAATTTAATAGTATATATTGCCCATCAAAGTATATCAGTTCTAAATATAGTGTTTTAAACAAGCAGCTATAACGCAGGGATAATTCCATTATAATTGTATTACTGGAAATTTTTAGAAGCTGCAGCCATGCTTAAAATTTCAATCTATTCTCAATGAAAAACATATTGTTGGTCCTTGATTCATTTTGTATTAAATACACCTGTGAAAATAAAGGCATAACAATTTCACTCCTTTAAAATTAGGATAAACCCAGGTCCAGAAATATGCTACTTAAACCACAGAATATGCATCTTTCCAAAGTAATTTGTAAAACTATTATCCTTATCATAAACTACTTGCTTACTACAGATATCTGACATTGCCTTTGTAACTTTCCAGTGGGCCAATATTCATCTCACCTCAGAAAAGTTGAAATGCCTCAACCAGTATGATATTTATTCAGCAATATTAATCTTCAGAAACTTCTAATAAAGTCACAATTAGAGAGAAAATAAATTCACTTTGGTGTAGGTATACTTTATGTACCACTAGATGTGCTGAAAGACTACCTATGGCTTCTTTTCATATGTGCTTACTGGAGAAGTAATAATTGCTCTCTGAATTAAAGTGCTTAGACAAACATATGCCAGTTAATGGATGTGCAGAATCACAGTCCTTTGTGAAACAGAGATGCTACTTTATAGTTCTGGCAATAACTGGATAATATGTTTATCTGCTACTCCATAATGTATACTTTCTCTCTTTACAATATATTGAAAAAAACTGGAAAGCAGCACTGTTCATTGTCTGTGACACCCTTCGAATTTTGTAAGGTCAAGTGCTTGCAGCAGAGGCGACATAACACAAGCAGCTGCTTTTTGTTTGTATATACAGAGGGAGTCTCTGCATGTTCATGCTTTGAGACAGCTTGAAAAACGAGAAATGGTCACTCACTTTGGGAGAGTTTGCCTTCTCATAATACATCAACTCCTGAGACATGAAAACAACGAATTGATAATCACATATGGCAATGAGAAGTGCTGAATAGACAGAGTCTCTCTCTGGATGTCTCCTCTCTGAGATGGCGACAAACAGAATTCCTATATAAACTCATTATGCGGAACTGACACATGTGATTTCATTTTTAATATTTCGAAAGCATGTTTTCCTGTCCCTGCCCCCAACAGTTTGCTAAAGGCCTAAGAAAAACAGGGGCCGTATTTGTGTGAAGATACACAGGGTGCGTTCTGTCAGTAGTTACTTCTTGTGCTCTCCTACATTATTAGCTATCTCTTAAATTCGTTGTGTGGTTCAATCAAGGGAATAACAGATGGTTCTGATTTTATGCTTGCTGTTGCTGCAGTCTAACATAGCTTTCTTTAAAAACACAGACACTGCACTTGTATATTTGGAAAAAAAATAGTATGTGAGTGTTTAAACAAGAAGACATTGTCTTTACATATTTTTGATGTGACAGAAATAAACTGGACAAACATCAAGCAGGCTTCCTCCATGAAGTTCTGATTGAGGAGAGTATGTGCCATAAAATAGGAAACTACATCATAAAGAGGTGTGTGGCAGGCAAACTGATGACACTACCAGAGTGAACCTGCCTGATCTTGGAATAGAAACAAGCCAGGAAAAGACACTGTGGTTGATGCTACAGGATGAAATTACTGCAGAGAACAGCAGAGGTTTCCTCATTGTGAGTGAGGATGCTATCTAAAGATACTGCGTAGAAAGGAAGGGATACAGTTTAAAAGAAATGCCTTCTTGGATGCAGAGCAGGCATGTGCTGATTAGGTATCAGTCTAATGTCTGTGTGAATGTGTGCTTGTTTTGTGTATCAGGTCTATGGCAGGTATGTATTCTGTGAATTATCTATTCTGTATGAAAAGCATATTTGTAATAGGTGGGTACAGGGTACTTTGTACTCTCTTCATATTAAATATGACCGCACATTTAAACATGTTTGCTTGAGGGCTTTCTTTGTGACAATTTGATTTCTGGAAACATATTCATAAATGTCACTTTTATTTCCTCAGATAAAGTGATGAGATGAGAGCCATTCCCAAAATGTGTGAAGACACAACTTGGGCTGAAGCAAGAGTGTTTCCTTTTCTGTTCTAATTGTCCCTAGACCTAGGTTGGGAAGCTTTTAGGTCCTACACAGTCTAATCTTCCAACCTGAATGATTTGATCCAGCTTCTCTAAGCTTCTGACTAAATTGCTCTGTCTGGCCTCATAATAATTTGGCAATATGTTCTAATCTTCTGGCTCATTCTCATTCTCTAGCTCATTTTGTCTTCATCCATGTCTAGCTTATTCTCTCTATAATCTGTGCCTGTAAATCTGTCTGGGTAAAATTCACCACACACACACACACACACACACACACACACACACACACACACAGTCGCCACCCCCTATTTTTTCTCTCTGTTCTTAAGTAGCCTCTCTTCCTCTGCAGTTCTCATGTAAGCTGGACAGATCCTGTCTCTGACTCATCCTGTCAAATCATTTTCTGATGCATCACTTTGTCTGCCCCTCAATTGCATGTCACTTTCAAACATGGCTACTTTCCTTTACAAACTAACCTTGCCTTTGTTGTTAGGGATTTAAAATGTGTACTGAGGTTGTGTCTGTATTCTAGCCAGATAATACTGTAATTCCTGGTGTGTCTGCATATCTTCAGATATGATACCTTACCAGAGCATCCCTGTTGTTGGATTAAAATTCCTCTACCCAAATTCTTTCAAATGTGGCAGTCCTTGTCTATCTCTTTCCTGTAGTTAATTAAACATTGACTGACATTTACTATATCATAAGCAACGTGATTTGTGAAATCTCTAAATATCCCTAGATATTTTTCTTCACTTTATTCCATTTATGCTTAATAAAAGCTCTAAAATATATTTTCATTAGGGATGACAGTGTCTTAGTGTAGACATGAAATGAGATGATTCAAAGTGTAGATGATTAGGGGGTGGTGAGATGGCTTAGCAGGTAAAGGTGTTTGCCAAGAAGTCAAACAGCCGGAGTGCTACACACTGGACCCATATGGCAGAAAGAGATCAATGGCTCCTACAAGCTGTCCTCTGATATGCACACATGCATACATGTCTCCCCCGGACCAAAAAAAAAAAAAAAAAAAAAGATAAATAGTAAATGTAACAATATAGTTAATAACAAAATTATGTTTGATTAAAGAAGATTAGAATTAGAAATCTAGTGTGTTTCTTGCAAAGGAAGAAAGAAGAAAATTAGAATATTGTTTTAGGGGTAATAATTGGAAAGCAGGGGCAAGAACTGAAAAGGAAAGCAAAGCAGGAAAGGCACTGGAGAAAGGTCTGTGATAAGATAATTAGCTGGGAACAGTACAGGAGAACAGCTAAGGACTTTCAGGGGTGTATGTGATGCGCTTCACATCATGATGCTTCATTGATGACTTCATTTCTTCCTCCTATCTCTGTGAAATGTTGGGTAACCCTCCACCCCCCCCCAAAAAAGCATTCTGATGATTTAAGGGCATGATATATGAGGAAACTTTAACTGATTTTAAATTGGGAATTGGATTTATGGAGAATGAGACAGTAAGAAAAAAGCTAAGAAGACTGCTGAGACCCAGGATATGTGCTTCACAATAATGTTTAGAACACTCTGCCCTAAATCAATCTGGATTTACTGTAGTATAACAGAGGGACTGTAAAAAGGAAACTGGACTATTTCAATGCATTGTCAACACTTCTAAGTAACATGCCTTCGCTCTGTAGACATTCATCAGAGTAAAGTGGCATAAAACAAACTCCTGAATTTGATCAGTTTACTTCATTTAGTTTACTGTGCTCAGAAGACAGGGAGTAAAATCCTTTCATTACATCTGCCTGCTATTAATCACATAAGCTGTATGCTAGATATTTATGTATTCAGCTGCTGTTCTGGAAGAAGAATGAGATGCAAACTTAATTAGTTTATGTAACAGGATAATTTGCCAGTCTGGGCCTAGAGGGGTATAGCCCAGTGCTTAAGAACCATAGCTGCACCTCTGTGAGGACAGAATGTCAGATCAGCACCCACTTGTGTCACCAAAGCACCTGATGCTTTAGCACTAATGGATCTAATGGCCTCTTCCCTGTGAGAGCACACAGGTACAACAGTGTACATCTTTACACATACATGTGCATATACATTCACACATACACACACACACACACACACACACACACACACACACACACACACACAAACCAAGTTCAAAACCAAACTTGAATGACTATGGATTTGAAACGTTTTAGTATTATCTAAAAGTTTAAAGAAAAAAAAAACCCTTAATTTTAGGATTATGGAAATTTTGGATTATAGTCGCTTTTAAAAATAGGATAAAATTCTTCGTGGTTGCTATCCTGTACCTTGATGATATTTCCGACCCCTGCCCACCTTACTGATATTACTGCTCTCTGTCCACTAGAGATCAGGTCTGGGCAATACAAATTCTTTCTACACATTGCTAAAAGTGCCCAGAATAAAGGAAAAATAACATCTGGTTATGGACAGCTGGATTATGCTAAAGGAATTAAGCCTAAGTATTTACATTTTTGAAACAGTCTTTTACTCCCTTAAAATAGGCAGTAGAAATAACACATTTCAAGTAGGTAGTGTGTCAGATTATCAAGTGTTCAATTCTATTTGTGGGGTTTCCATCTTCCTTAGAATGACATTTCTACTAATTTCTTAGCAGCAGCCCATGAGCCAATATTTGAGGCAGAGTAAGTTTAAAAGTGAGCAAACCTATGCCAGACTTCTGAGCTAGAAGCTACTGTCTGTTCTTCACACTCTCAGTAGATTACATTATGTGTTCAAAGACACATACATAATTAATTAAAGAGCATATAAAAGAGGAAAACATAAACACAAAGGTAGGATTGAGGCTAGAGATAATAACTGAGCATGCTGCCATGACCTGAGTTCTGATCCATAACATGGATGTAGAAGATGGGCGAAGTTCCGTATGCCTGAAACGTCTGTGCTGGTGTACTGAGCCTGTTGCACCTTGGGGAGCAATGAGGCAACCAAGACAGGCAAAGGACAAGTTGCATGCTTAGTGAAAGTCTCTGACTCTTAAAAACATAAGGTGGAGAAATGACTGACAGACATTCTGATGTCAGTCTCTGGCTCATACACCTACACACACACACACACACACACACGCACACGCACACGCACACACACACACACACACACACACACACACACACACACACACAGGCAAGCACACAAGCATGCAAATGAATAGGGGTAGAATTAAGTATAAGAATAAACCCCTTTCTAAGCACAGAAGAGAAATGTAAAGCCAGGAACACAGTTATACTCAAAGGCCCATGCTGGAGTCTGTAAGAATCCAGGTGCAGAATTCTAACAAGTGGCTGTAAGGTGAAAATGAGAGGGGAGATTGGGACTTGGCTCACCTGGAGAAACTGGTAGTGAGATTATTGTCTTCCTGTTCAACAGAGGTTAAAAAATAGCTACTGTGAACCTCTGCCTGTGGCTTCAGTTTAAAAATAGAAAAAGGTTTCTTTTTTTTTTTTTTTTTTTTTTGCAACTCAGACATTCCTTAGGAGACATTTTTCCCCCTGAAGTTTATCCTTTCTAAAAGTGTGTCCTCTCTGTGGTGCTGTGAATGGATTGCAGATGTGTGACAGACATTTATATCCTTAGCTCTAGTGTCACTGATGGATACCAAAATGGCTTGAGCCTCTGGGCAGATTTCTGGCTGTAAACATATCCACTTTCTTATGTATGTTACCATATGAAAATTGTTCTAACTTTATACATGCTAAAATTGTCTTATAGTTAAAGCATTAGTGCTTCCTTCTCTGAAGATCTATATTGGTGACTGAGGGTCTCTACAACAAAAAATATTTATGTCCTGAACACTTTAGAGTCTGGATGATCAAGATCAAATGTCAGTAAGCTTGATTTATCCTAAGGCTTCTATCTTTTGTTTACTGTGCCATATCCCCCCCCCCCAGGGGTGTTTTCAGTAGGCATCTAATTCTGGTGTTTCTTTGTGTGTGAAACATATCCTTTTTTTCAAAGACAACAGTTCAACTGAAGTACAGCCCACTCCAACAGCCTCTTTTTCCCTTAATCATTTGTTTGAAAGTCCTCTCTCAAAATATGTTCACACCCTGAAGTGCTGGGGTTAGAACTTAAACACAAGAATTTTAAGGTGAGAGGAATAACTTGGTTCTAGAAGATCTATTTTCCTGTTTTAATTCTCTGAGTACTTCATACACCTAATCAATAGTATGTGGATATCTACACCCCTTGTTTCCTTCCAACTACTTCTGTATATCCTCATCAACATCTCTGCCTCCTAACTTCATGATGCCTTATTTTGTTTTAACAACTAAGTCCCACCAATACCATGTTTGTATGGCTGTGAGGTTATGTCACATGGAAAGCCTATCATTGGCCCACACCCTCAATGAAGGATTTCCCAGCAGCTATCAACTACCAATAATAGCTCTTCAATAAGTTACGTGGAGGTGGGATGTCTGCTATCTCATCTGTGCCAAGATTTTGGCTGGCTTGATCTTGTAAACACCTCATTACAGGTAACGGCCTGCAGGTAACTGAACCTAATACAACATCATGTACATGATAGTTATGTCCTGTTTAGAACAGATTTTTCACAACATCCCTCCCTGCACCTTAAATTTTGCATGTTTTCCAATTCCACTTCCACCATATTCTCTGTGAATTGGTGGATAATGCAGAGTTGATAAATATGTCCCTGTCCCTTTTAGAGTCTCTTCATCTCAGAACTTTAACTAGTTATGGTCTCTGTCCACTGCAAAAAGAAGTTTTTCTGACTGACATTGAGAGCAGAAAGGTCCAAAGACATTTTACCTCCGCTATTAGAATATAGTTCAACTAGACACAAAAATGGAGTTTCTGCCTCTGCTAGTAATGGGCTAAGAAATTGAGATAGACCTTCACATATATCACAGTGTTTTAAAAGCATGAAAGTAAAACTCATATATGAAGAAAACACTGATATTTTTGGTTGGTATTAAGGAATCCATTATGGAAATATACTTATTAAAGAAAGGCTGCATTTCTCTGCAAATACTTGGCAAATTTAAAAAGAATATATGGGACATATGATAGATGGTCTAAGAGAACTGAAGAGATGGCTGTCCTCTATCTCATTCTAGAAACCAGGGTAGCCTTGAACTCAGAGATCTGCCTGCCTCTGTCTCTTAACCGCTGGGCTCAGATTCCAGTATTTTTTACATATGAACTTAATGCTGTGAACTTGCCTCTTAGAACTGCCTTCATTGTCTCTCATTAAGTATGTGTTTTCATACAGTGTTTTTATTTTCATTTAGTTAAAAAAAGGTTTTAATTTCTTTCTTGAACCATTTTTCATCCTATAGTGGGCTACTTGCTTTACAGGAATTGGTAGCTTTCTGTTGATGATATTCAGTTTTAATACTTAGTGGTCAGATATTAATTATATCAGCAAGTCATTTTAATTTTCTTGTATCTTTAAAACATGCTTTTTTCCCCAAGTATATGGTCAATTTTGAACAAAGAAGATATATTCTTTTGTGTTTGGGTGAAGTGTTCCATATATATGTTTGGTCTATTTAGTTTATGACATCAGTTAGCTCCAGCATTTCTTTGCTTAGTTTTTGTCTGAATTACCTGGCTATTAGAGAGAATGAGATATTGAAATCTCCAACTATTATGATATTAGGATAAATATCTTGATTTAAACTGTAGCAGTGTTTTGTTTTGTTTTCTCTTTGTTGGCTTGTTTTGGGAGTTAGGTGCCCTTGAGTTTGGTGCATAAATGCTTAAAATGGAAATATCTTCTTGGTGGATCCTCCTGCCCCTGATGGCGAGTGTATCATGACCTTCTCTATGATTTTAGATGAGTTTTGGTTTGGAACCTATTTTGTCAGGTAGAAAAATGTCCACAATGGCTTGTTTCTTGGGTCCATTTGCTTGGGAGATTTTTTTTCCATAATTTTACCCTGAGACAATGTCTATGCTTCATGTCAGTAAAGGTGTATTTCTTTATGTGCAGTAAAAGAATGTCCTCTTTATAAATACAATCAATTAGTCTGTGTCTTTTTGAGACCATTAATTTTGAGCCTTATCAATGAGTAGATTTTGTTGGTCCCCATTATTTTGTTGTTGTTTTGGTGGTGGTGGTTGTGGTGGTAGTAGAGTTTCCACATGTTAGTATGAGATAAATCATTCTTCATGTTTTATTTGGTGTAGCTATACTCTTCTGGTTGACGTTTTTCTTCTAGCACCTTTCTTTGCACTGGTTTTATAGATAAGTACTGTTAATTGGCTTTAATCAGGGAATGACTTTTTTTTTTCCATCTACTGTCATTGAAAGTTTTGTTCAGTTTCGGCTGGAATCTTTGTTCGGTATTAGTTAGGGTTCTCTAGAGTCACAGAACTTATGGAGTAAAGGAATTTATTGATGACTTACAGTCTGCGGTCCAATTCCCAACAATGGTTCAGTAGTAGCTGTGAATGGAAGTACAAGGATCTAGCAGTTACTCAGTCCCACACGGCGAACAGGCGAAGGAGCAAGAGCTAGTCTCCCTTCTTCCAGTGTCCTTATATGATCTCCAGCAGAAGGTGTAACCCAGATTGAAGGTGTGTGGCATCACACCTTTAATCCCAGGTGATCTTAAACTCAGGGATCTCTGCCTTAATCTCACACCTTTAATCCCAGATGATCTTGAGCTTTGAGATCTCTCTGTCTTAATCTTCTGGAATCCATAGCCAATATGCTATCAAGATCTCCATACCAAGATCCAAATCAGAGACTTCTATCTCCAAGCCTCCAGGTTAGGGTCACTGGTGAGCCTTCCAATTCTGGATTGTAGCTCATTCCAAATATAGTCAAGTTGACAACCAGGGATAGCCACTACAACATCTATCCAGGTCCTTCTGGTTTTTAGGGTATCTATTGAACATTTGGGTGTTGTTGTAGTAGGCCTGCCTTTATGTTATTTGATCTTCTTTGTCATTTTTTTTTTGTACTTTTAATGTTTTGACTATTATATTTATTGGAGAACTTCTTTTCTGGCCCAGTCTATTTGGTGTTCTGCATGCTTTTTGTTCCTTGATAAACATCTCCTTATTTAGGTCAGGCAATTTTCTTCTATGATTTTGTTGAAAATACTTTCTATGTTTTTAACCTGGGCTTCTTTCTACTTCCTCTCTTCCTATTATTTGAAAATGTGATCTTTCACAGTATCCTAGATTTTGTGGATGTTTAGTGAGGGGAGTTTTGTGTTTGTTTCTTTTTTAGATGTAACATTTTGTTTGGCCAATATATATATTTCTTCTACTGTGTCTTCAATGTTTGCCATTCTCACTTCCATCTCTTGTATTCTGTTGGTAAGACTTGCCTCTGAGATTCCTGTTCAAATTCCTAATTTTTCACTTCCTCTTTCCCTTCAGTTTAGTTATTCTTCATTGATTCCATTTCTTTCTTTAAAAAAAAAAAGATTTATTGATTTCATTTATGAGCACACTGTAGCTGTCTTCAAACACACTAGAAGAGGGCATCAGACTCCATGAGAGATGGTTGCTGGGAATTGAACTCAGGACCTCTGTAAAAGCAAGCAGCCAGTGCTCTTAAACACTGATCCATCTCTCCAGCCCTATTGATTCCATTTCTGTGTTCATGTCTTGAGCAGTTTTCTTCATTTTATCCTGTTTGTGTTCTCAAAGATTTCATTAATGGATTTCTTCACACCCTTCTTAAAAACTTCAATCATATTCATAATAGCTGTTTTGAAGTCCTTGCCTTATGCTTTAGCTATATTGCAATTACACCAGCAACTCTGGTGAGAGGTGTGGTCCTGGCTGGTTTTGACCATGTTTTTATACTGACATCTAGGCATCTGTGTCTGTGGCTACTGTGTATCTAAGTAGAGATTTCTTGTCTTTGATGGGTATGTTCTTTGATTTCTGTGGTCCTCTCTGGTTCTTAGGAGATTTAGTGGCTATGGTTTGCCTGGTAGGGAATTATTCTGAGACCCTGCCATCTGTGGTCATTGGAGATTGTAGGACAATTTTCTAGGTATTAGGAGCTGAAAATAAGGAAAGGGGATGGGCGAGAAGTGGAGAAGAGAAGGTGTACAGTTGGAGATAAAGCTGGGTGTGCCATTAAGATCTATGTTGGCTCCTGAGAACATGAGAGACAGGGTAGAAGGAGAGGACACATCAGGTGGCTTGCTACAAAGCTTGGAATAAGACTGTAATACTGGAATTGAAGAGAAGATGAAAAGTGAAGAATATCTAGACTATTTCCTGTCTGATACGGTTGGTGAATTTTCAAAATGTTCCTCTGGGACTTGAGAGTTAAGGCAAAGGAACAGGGCATTGGAGGAAGCCTGTAGCCAAAGATCTTTGTGATATACAGGAAATGGGTGTAGAGAACCACGCCCGAGCTGGTTCTGCCGCTATTCCAAGATGGCGCCGACATCCTGTCACCACCCCCAGCCTGGGACAAGCAAACAAGTTTAGTGCACATGTGCTTGTTACAAAACCACGTAAGTCAACTCCCATCCCAGGGCGTAACTTAAGGTAATGGGCAGTCAGCCAATCCTGACGACACATGTCTCACTGAGGTGTATTTAAGTGGGACCCATCTTGAGCTCGCTCTCTTCCTCAACATGATGTAATAAAAGATGCTTTCAGAAGGATTCTGGTGTCCACGTCCATTCTTGCCAGCGAGGCAGTAAAGTGGGCACTTACAAATGGGGACAGAGAGGAATTGGGGGAGAGAAGAAACTGGAATTGGAGGGAACAAGGAAGAATTTTAATATCACCTACCTGATTCCCTGGCTAGTGAGAGAAAATTTTGATCTTGAGAGTAAGATTAATCATTAGAGGAATTTGGGGAAATTTTATTTTTCTAAGAATAATTAGTATCATTTGTGTTTGTATAACCCCAGTGAAGAGTTACACAAATTGTTTGCTCATATCAATATATAACATTTCCATCTTTCTGAGAAGCCACCATATTGATTTCCATAGTGGTTGTACAGATTTGCATTCCCACCAGCAATGGAGGAGTGTTCCCCTTGCACCACTTCCTTGTCATCATGAGCTGTCACTTGTGTTGTAGCTCTTAGCCATTCTGACAGGTGTAAGGTAGAAATTCAGTGTTGTTTTGATTTGCATTTTCCAGATGGCTAAGAATGTTGAACATTTTTATATTGTTTTTCAGTCATTTGAGTTTCCTTTATTGGAAAATTTTTATTTATATCTGTATCCCATTTTTAATTGGATAATTTGGCTTTTGATATCAAGATTTTTGAGGCCTTTATACATCGTGGACTTTAGTATCCTATCAGATGTGAAGTCCATTCTGTTGGGTGCTGCTTTGCTGAATGATAGTGTCCATTTCACTGCAGAAACTTTTAAAATTTATGAATCTCATTTATTAAATGTTGATTAGTATTCTGTTTATAAAGCCTTCTTCTCTGACAATGCATTCAAGGATATTCCCCATGTTTTATTCTATTAAATACATTGTGCCCGGTTTTATGCTGAGGTATTTGACACACTTGGAACTGACTTTCTTTTGGTGTCATAAATATGGATATATTTCTATTCTTCTTCGTGAAACCACCCAGTTTGACCAGTATCGTTTGTTGAAAAATGTTGTCTTTTTTTCCAAAGTGTATTGCTGACGTCTTTATCAAAAGTCACTTTTCTTTAGGTGTGCGGGTTTGTCTGGATCTCCAACTTGATTCCATTGATCAAGCTATATGTTTTTATACAGATAGCTGTTTTCTAAAACTATAGTTCTGTAGTACTATTTTAATTAGAAATGGTGAGACCTCCAGCAGATCCTTTATTATTCAATATTATTTTAGCTATTTTTGTGTGTGTTTCAATATGAATTTAAGAAATGTCCTTTCAAGAACTGTGGAGAATTGCCTTGGATTTTGCTGGGGATTGCACTGAATCTGTAGATTGCATTTGGTAGGAAAGCTATTTTTGCTATGTTAAACTCATTCATGAGTATAGGTGATTTCCCATATTTTATATCTGTATTTCTTTCTTAAAAGACTTGAAGTTTTTATCATACAAGTTTTCTTTGCTTGGTTAAAATTATCTTAAGATATTTTATATTATTTAGGACTGTAGGAAGCTGCTGCCTCGGCAAGGGCTGCGCCTGGCCGCCGGAGCCTCGGCAAAGGCCGCGCCTGCCCGCCGGCACCTCAGTAAAGGCCGCCGCCCGCCGGCTCCCAGGAAAGCTGCCTCTCAGGCTCCTGGGAAGGCCGTCCGGCTCCTGGAAGGCCTGCGGCTCCACCCCACTACAAGATGGTGCAGGACCGGCAGGCTGCCAGGGAGGAGAGCCTAGCATGCATGTGCAGCTCTCTCCTCAGGCCCTCCTCAAGCAGTAGTCCCTCCCGAAGGGAAAATATGCTAATGAAGCACTGCTTGTGGTACCAATGAAGGGAAAATATGCTAATGGGTGTGGCTTGTGGCACTAATGAATGGGCCACATGCAAATGAGGTGTGGCTTGGTGCACCAATCCGCATCCACTATGACACCCCCTCCCCCTCCCTGGGAGAGTATAAAAGCAGCAGTTCTGCTGCTGTCCTGGGTCCCGGGAATCAACTATCAAGGCGCTCCTGAATTGACTGAGAAGATCCCAGTAGTGGTGTGTCTTTCTTGCTGGTCTACGGAGGCAGGGAGGCGCATCGCATATGACTATTCTAAAAGGTGTTTTTCTTTTGCAGTATGTTTGCATTTGTATAATAGGAAAGCTATTCATTTTTGTTGAGTTAATTTTATATCTAGTTATTTCACTGAAAGTATGTATCAGTTCTTAGAGTTCCCCAGTAGAAATTTCAGGTTCACTTATATGTACTAACATATCATCTTCAAATAAAAATACACTGATTTCTTACTTTCTAATTTGTATCCCTTTAATTCGCTTCAGTTCCCTTATTTCTCTAGCTAAAGCTTCAAGTACTGCATTGAATAGACATAGAAAGAGTGAAAAGCTTCATCCTGAGTTCAGAGGAGTTTCTCTCCATTTAAGTTGGTATTAGTTCCAATCGTTGTCTCTGTAACTCTTTGCATGGGTGTCTTGTTCCCTATTATAAGAAGGAATGAAGTATCCACACTTTAGTCTTCGTTCTTCTTGTTTTTCTTGTGTTTTGCAAGTTGTATCTTGGGTATTCTAAGTTTCTGGGCTAATATCCACTTAACAGTGAGTGCATATCAAGTGACTTCTTTTGTGATTGGGTTACCTCATTAAGGATGATATCCTCCATATACATCTGTTTGCCCAAGAATTTCATAAATTCATTGTTTTTAATAGCTGAGTAGTACTCCATTATGTAAATTACCACATTTTCTGTACCCAGTACAGGGGAATACCAGAGCCAAGAAGTGGGAGTGGGTGGGTAGGGGAGCAGGGCAAGGGGAGGGTATAGGGAACTTTTGGGATAGCATTTGAAATGTAAATAAAGAAAATATCTAATAAAAAAAAAACTACAAAAAAAAGTTGGTATTAGTCACAGGCTTGCTATATACTGACCTTAATATATGTATGTCCCTCACATCTCCAATTTCTACAGAACTATTATCATGATGGGGTTTTGAGTTTTGTCAAAGGCCTTTTCTACATCTAATTAGATAATCAAGTGTTACATTTTCTGTTTGTTTTGCTTTTTGTTGTTATTTTGGTTTCTTTCCATTTGTTCATAAAGTACATTCCATTCATTCATTTTCATATATTGAACCAACCCTACATCTCTAGGATAAAGTCTACTTGATCACAGTGGATGATACTTTTGATGTATCCTTGAATTAGTTATGCAAGTATTTCATTGTAACTTTTTATTAGATATTTTCTTCATTTAGATTTCAAATGCTATGCCAAAAGTCCCCTATATCCTCCCCTGCCTGCCCTTCTCCCCAAACCATCCACTCCTGATTCTTGGCCCTGGCATTCCCCTGTACTGGGGCACATAATCTTTGCAAGACCAAGGGCCTCTCCTCCCATTGATGGCCTACTAGGCCATCCTCCGCTACCCCATAGCTTGTGTCATTGTGACTTTTTACATCCATGTTTATAAGGGAAATTGGTCTATCATTTTCTTATTGAGTCTTTATGTGGCATAGATATCAAGGTAACTGTGGCCTCATAGAATAAATAAGACAATGTTCCCTCTGTTTCTATTTTATGGAATAATTTGAAGAATTTTGACAACTTTTCTTTAAAAGTATGTTAGAATTCTGAGTTAAAGCAATATGTTCCTGGGATTTTTTTGGTTGGGAGACCTTTAATGACTGCTTCTATTTTACTAGTGTACATACATGTATTTAAATTGGTTATCTAATTTTGATTTAACTTGGTAAGTGATATCTATCAAGAAAATTATCCATTTTTTGGTACTTTCCAGTTTGGTAGAGTACAGGTTTTTAAAGTATATCCTTAATATTCTCTATATTTCCTTGGTGTCTATTTTATTCCCTCTTTCATTTCTCATTTTCTTAATCTTAACATTCTCTCTCTTCTTTTCATTAATTTTAGTAAGGGCTTACTGATCTTATTGATTTTCTCAAAGAACCAATTCTTAGTGTCATTGTTTGTATTGCTGGGGCAAAGAATGTTAGAGTAGATCTTTCTGACCCATGGAAGATGGGGGCAAAGAGGAAAGGGAAACCACAGCAGGCTTTTTGCTACAGAGCTGGAAATGTTGCTGGATTGATTGGATATAGAAGAAGGGAGCGATATAGACCACTGTCAGGCTAGTCTTTGTCCTGGCAGGAAAGGATCTTGAGGTATCATGGTGAGCCTGTTATAGGTTGAAGTTAGAACAAAACAATGCTATAGAGAGTATATTAGGAGGAAAGGATCTGTGGGATCCACAGGAGCTGGAGAATGTGTAGAGTGGTAAGGGGTCTGTGCCAGCTAGCAGAGTATTGGGGACAGTGGCTCTTCTGGGCTTACACCCTCAGGTCCAGGTCACCTGTGCAACCCTTCTACTACCACTATTACTGTGCTGCCCAAGTGAGGTGTAGGACCCTGATCTCCTGAGTGTTGCAGCTGTGAGGAACAGGGCCATGAGGGGCAGAACTAGGTCTCCCGTGCTCATCATCCTGTGGAAGGAAGTGAAAGATTTGTATGACAAGAACTTCAAGTCTCTGAGGAAAGAAATTGAGGAAGATCTCAGAAGATGGAAGGATCTCCCATGCTCATGGATTGGCAGAATCAATATAGTAAAAATCACTATAGTGCCAAAAGCTATCTACAGATTCAATGCAATCCCCATCAAAATTCCAACTCTATTCTTCAAGGATCTAGAAAAGACAATTAGCAAGTTCATCTGGAATAACAAAAAACCTAGACTAGCAAAAACTCTTCTCAACAATAAAAGAACCTCTGGTGGAATCACCATGCCTGACCTCAAGCTGTACTACCGAGCAATCGTAACAAAAACTGCATGGTACTGGTACAACAGACAGGTAGATCAATGGAATAGGATCGAAGACCCAGAAATGAATCCACACACCTATGGTCACCTGATCTTTGAAAAGGGAGCTAAAACTATCCAGTGGAAAAAAGACAACCTTTTCAACAAATGGTGCTGGCACAACTGGCAGCTATCATGTAGAAGACTGGAATTGATCCATTCTTATCTCCTTGTACTAAGGTCAAGTCTAAGTGGTTGAAGGACCTCCACATAAAACCAGAGACACTGAAACTTAGAGAGGAGAAAGTGGGGAAATGCCTCGAAGATATGGGCACTGGGGAAAAATTCCTGAACAAAACAGCAAAGGCTTGTGCTGTAAGATCAAGAATTGACAAATGCGACCTCATAAAGTTGCAAAGCTTCTGTAAGACAACAGATACTGTCAACAAGACAAAAGGGCCACCAACCGAATGGGAAAGGATCTTTACTAATCCAAAATCAGATAGGGGGCTGATATCCAATATATATAAAGAACTGAAGAAGGTGGACACCAGAAAATCAAATATCCCCATTAAAAAGTGGGGCACAGAGTTAAACAAAGAATTCTCAACTGAGGAATACCGAATGGCTTAGAAGCACTTGAAAAAAATGTTCAACATCCTTAATCATCAGGGAAATGAAGATCAAAACAACTTTGAGATTATACCTGTCACCAGTAAGAATGGCTAAGATCAAAAATTCAGGTGACAACACATGCTGGCGTGGATGTGGAGAAAGGGGAACACTCCTCCATTGTTGGTGGGAATGCAAGCTGGTTCAACCACTCTGGAAATCAGTCTGGCGGTTCCTCAGAAAATTGGACATAGTACTACCAGAAGATCCTGCAATACCTCTACTGGGCATATATCCNAACTGGAAAGAACCCAGATGTCCCTCAACAGAGGAATGGATACAAAAAATTTGGTATATTTACACAATGGAGTACTACTCAGCTATTAAAAACAATAAATATATGAAATTCCTAGGCAAATGGATGGATCTGGAGGCCATCATCCTGAGTGAGGTAACCCAATCACAAAAGAACTCACATAACATGTACTCACTGATATTTAGATATTAGCCCAGAAACCTAGACTACACAAGATACAATTTACTAAACACATGAAACTCAAGAAGAAGGAAGATCAAAATGTGGACAAGTCACCCCTTCCTAGAATTAAGAACAAAGCACACATTGAAAGAGTTACAGAGATCATGTGTGAAGCTGAATCCAAAGGATGGACCCAATGACTGCGGCTGCCAGGGATCCATCCCACAATCAGCCACCAAATATAGACACTATAACATATGCCAGCAAGATAGTGCTGAAAGGGCCCGGATATAGCTGTCTCGTGGGAGACTATACCAATGCCTGGAAAACATGGAGGTGGAAGCTCACAGTCAGCTATTAGATGGAACACAGGGTTCCCAAGGAAGGAGCTAGAGAAAGTACCCAAGGAGCTGAAGGGGTCTTCAACCCTATAGGTGGAAGAATAACATGATCTAACTAGTACCCCCTGAGCTTATGTCTCTAGCTTCATATATAGAAGAGGATGGCCTAGTTGGCCATCATTGGGAAGAGAGGCCCCTTGGTCATGCAGACTTTATATGCCCCAGTACAGGGGAACGCCAGGGCCAAGATGTGGGAGCAGGTGGGTAGGGTAGCAGGACCTGGAGGGGGGAGGGTGATGGGAACCTGTTGGATAACACTTGAAATGTAAATGAAGAAAATATCTAATAAAAGTTGGAAAAAAATTGAAAAAGGAATCATAACAACAGAACCTGAGGAAATCCAAAGTGTCATCAGATCCTACTACTAAAGGCTATACTCAAAGAAACTGGAAAACGTGGATGAAATAGAAAACTTCCTAGTCAGATACCAGGTACCAAAGTTAAATCAGGATTAGATTAACAATCTAAACAATCCCATTTTCCCTAAGGAAATAAAAGCAGTCATCAATAGTCTCCCAACAACAACAACAACAAAAAGCCCAGGGCCAGATGGGTTTAGTGCATAGTTCTATCAGACCTTCAAAGAAGACTTAATTCCAACTCTACTCAAACTATTCCACAAAATAGAAACAGAAGATATTCTACCCAATTCATTCTATGAAGCCACAGTTACTTTGATACCTAAACCACACAAAGATCTAACAACGAAAGAGTATTTCATACACATTTCTCTCATGAATATTGATGCAAAAATACTAAATAAAATCCTCACAAATTGAATCCAAGAACACATCAAAATGATTATCCATCATGACCAACTAGGCTTCATCCCAGGGATGCAGAAATGGTTTAATATATGGAAATCCATCAATTTAATTCACTATATAAACAAACTTAAAGACTAAAACCACATGATCATCTCCTTAGATGCTGAGAAAGCATTTGACAAAATCTAACATCCATTCATGATAAAGGTCTTGGAAAGATCAGGAATTCAAGGCCCTTACCTAAACACAATAAAAGCAATCTACAGCAAACCAGTACCAAACATCAAACCAAATGAAGAGAAACTCAAAGCAATTCCACTAAAATCAGGGACTAGACAAGGCTGCCTACTTTCTCCCTACCTATTCAATATATTACTTGAAGTCATACCTATAGTACTATTGGAAGATCCTGCAATAGCTTTCCTGGGCATATACCCAGAAGATGATCCAACTGGTAATAAGGACACAAGCTCCACTATGTTCATAGAAGACTTACTTATAATAGCCAGAAGCTGGAAAGAACCCAGATGTCCCTCAACAGAGGAATGGATACATAAATTTGGTACATTTACACAGTGGAGTACTACTCAGCTATTGAAAACAATGAGTTCATGAAATTCTTGGGCAAATGCATGTATCTGAACAATATCATCCTTAGTGAGGTAACCCAATCACAAAAGAAGACACTTGATATGCACTCACTGATAAGTGGATATTAGCCCAGAAACTTAGAATACACAAGATACAATTTGCAAAACACAAGAAAATCAAGAAGAACAAAGACCAAAGTGTGGATACTACATTCCTCCTTATAATAGGGAACAAAACTCCCATGCAAAGAGTTACAGAGACAAAGTTTGGAGCTAAGACAAAAGATGAACCATCCAGAGACAGCCCTACCTGGGGATCTATCCCATAATCAGCCACCAAACCCAGACACTATTGCATATGCCCCCAAGTTTTTGCTGAAGGAACCTTGATATATCTATCTCAAGAGAGGCTATGCCAGTGCCTGGCAAATACAGGAGTGGAGACTCACAGTCATCTATAGGATCAAACACAGGGCCTGCAATAGAGGAGCTAGAGAAAGTACTCAAGGCGCTGAAGGGGTCTGCAGCCCTATAGGTAGAACAACAATATGAACTAAACCTTACCCCCAGAGCTCGTGTCTCTATCTGCATATGTAGCAGAAGATGGCCTAGTTGGCCATCATTGGGAAGAGAGGCCACTAGGTCTTGCAAACTTTATATGCCTGAGTACAGGAGAACTCCGGGGCCAAGAAGTGGGAGTGGGTGGGTAAGGGGGTTTGGCAAGGTGATGGTATAGGGTACTTTCAGGATATCATTTGAAATGTAAATAAAGCAAATATGTATTCAAAAAAAGGTAAATAATAATAATAACCAGAGACTGGAAACAACCCAGAAGTCCCTCAACAGAACAATGGATTCAGAAAATGTGGTACATTTATACAATGGAATATTACTCAGCTATTAAAAACAATGACTTCATATTAAAAAAAAAAATCAAAGAATGGCAGCTGTCTACCATTGGGAGATTCTGGGACCTGAAAGAAAATTCTACTTACAAAGAAGCAAAGACCACTGCTGCAAGGAACTTGGATTGGGAATAGTCCTTACACACACACACACACACACACACACACACACACAAACCCCCAAACACAAAAAAAAACATACTCAAACAAAAACTAAGCATAGCTGAGCTGCTAATACAAAGCAGAAATTAATCATCATTTTCAATTATAATTTTGAATTTTTTCTGCATCTCTCATTCTTTCTCCTTCTCTTTTTCAAAGCCTACTCTCCTTCTGACCTAGTTGAATGCAACCTACCATTTTTCCTTCTAAGATCAAAGCAAGAATTACTGTTTCAGCTTACTCTCTAAAGAATTCCAAGTATTTTTGGACTTTATAAAAACAAAGGGGCTCCAAACCATCACCATTCTCTCAATGGACCACCTCTTTAGTACATTAACCTCAATGTGACAGTACCGCTGACCTCAGAAGTCACACTTGGTGATGCAGAGATTCTTCTTGAGATCATGTTAGGACTGGTAGAGTGTAACATCCATAACTGTCTCAACAGTGATGAGCAAAGTAATGCCTGTCCCTTTTGTCCCAAGGCAGTGTTGGTGTTAGTAGTGTCACTAACCAACACTGCAGATGCTATCTCAGTGGATATTATTATAGTAGAATAATTGGAACTTGGTGGCGTATAAAAATATTTTGTTTTGCCAATGATTGGGATGGCTAGAAAGTTCACAGAGCTTATGTCTGGGGGTGGGTCATTAACTTTATTTACAACATGGTACATAATATAGGCCAGACTGTCAAGTGGAGTATGTACGCAAGGGATCAGACCAAGAGAGAAAGCCAAGAAACCCAAACTTACTTTATTCAGCTCACTCTCCTGGTAAACAAACCAGTTCCAGAAGACAGATCTACCCCAGAGACAGTCATTAATCTCCTCTGAGCTACCTTGGCAGCTCCATGTTTACACTTACTCTCTTATGATCCCAATCACTGTAACAAAGTTGCACTGGTTCAGTCTTGTTACACTGAGCTCTCAGCTTCCAGCACAGGAAACTATGTGGAGATAAAATCCCATTCACACTGTAGCAGATGTTGACAGCCACATTATGGCTTCAACAGTCACATTTCAGGACTTCATTTCCCTACAAAAGCCAATGAATACATATTCTGCTTGTTTCTATGCAAATCTGACAAATTCTTTCAAGTTATCAAGTTCTAACCATTTTTATTTCTTTTTATCCCTCCTCGACTGCCTGATTTTAAGATTTTTGATGTATTGAATAGAAAGACAGTCAGGTACATTGTGCTCTGACTATGGTATAATTTCTCTGTACCAATGACCTAGTTGTTTCACTTAAACTTTTATATAGTTAATTTCAATTCTTTATTAGAAATGCCCTAATTCATTTATATAACATGAGAAATCTACGCCATAAACTATTGATTTTCTAGATCCGTTTTAACAGTAGGATGAGCATAATTCAAGGTCACGCCGACTATGTCCTTCTACTCCCAGCAGTAGAAGAAGGGGGATGTTTGTTCTTTCCCAGCATTTGTTATTTTAATCTGATTCCGCAGATGGATGGTCCGCAAAAATTCTTAAAAGTAAGAAAACTAAAATGACAAATTTTAAAAATAATGACTTCAAGAATTTCCCATGTGCAGTTTTCTCCCTTACTTCAAGTTGTTAAAGAACACTTCTCATTTTATTACAGTTTAAAAAATATATAAAAAAATAAATAAAAGTGAAAAGATGAAATGGCTAGACATAGAGAATGAAAAAAATCTTCAAAAGATAGCTGTTTGATGACTACTACTGAGAGAAAAGGAAAGGATGCTGAAGGTTAGAAATAAACAGAGATTCATGTGGGGTTTTCATAGAGATTTATGGACAACTGACAGAAGGTCCCCCTATGCATTGGCCAGCAACTCGCTGTCTACCCACCATAGCCTCTTCATATTCCTGGTGACAGATGGGTCCCTACACAATGTATGTAGTTTCTTTCTTTCTCTTCCCCTGTTATTTTCAAGCAAAATTGTGTCTGTCTGGATCTGAAATTATATTTACACTGAAGAGACTGTCGTAATACATCCTCATAGGAGATTTTACTTTAACATTGCCTTCTAGGACAGTATGTTCAAGGAAGGAAAAGATTAACACACACATAATAATAACGAAAAGGCGAATTGACCTGAGCTTTCTGTTCTCTACTAAAACCCCCGTTGCCCTGGGCAATTTAAAAAGCATTAAGAAATAAAATAAGGAACAGAGGCTCTACCAGAGAGATGTAAATTGGAAGAAAATCACAATGTTGGGGAGCTAAAAGGAAACTTAGCCTTTTAAGTACTTTGCATTTACATCCTCAGCTTCCCAGAGAACCCACATTCTTTCCTTTGTGACTTGGCAATTCTTTGACTCATAAAGGAAACCAAAACTATTATACCTCTCCTGCTTTTACACTGTTCTGCTTTGGTAATTGAATGTTAATAGAAGTGACAGAATCAAGGCTTTGTAAACTTTATTTTGCTATTGCCCATAACGTCTTTCATATCTCATATTAACAGAATATACCTGAAGAGCATTCCTTCACAAAAACCTGAATGAGAAAAACTATCACTCAAATGACCTGAAGGTTGGTCAGCTGGGAAGATGTGAAATATAATGTACCACTAAGACCTAGTTGTGGATACGTACATGCCTCACTTTGTGAACTTAAGTTAGATGACACTGGTCAAACCTGGCCTGGCAATGCCAGGAACAGAATGGCATGGTTCCCACTCCTAGAACAGACAGCAGGGTCTGAGCCTCCATAAGTGTTGATGGTTGCTGCAGGCATGGGGCTTGTTTGTATAATATTGCACATATTATCATGTCCCTCCTCTGAAGAATGTGTTCTCTGCCAAGGTTAATGACTCCATGGTAATCAGAGATGGCAAGAGTCCAGGAGGCAAGGATGTGCCTAATGTCTCAGTAAAATGGTAGAATCCTGTGACCTTCAGGCTGTGAGAAAAAATGCTGAAAACATGAGCTCAAAAAGTACATTATTTCTCCACTATGAAAAATAGAAGAAGGCAATAATAACTTTATGAGGAGATTTGAGGACCTGGGAAAACAAGGCAAATTTCTACCTTGTCAGAAAGATGCAGGGGTAGTCAGATACAAGTTCCTGAGTTCAGGGTCAGGCTGGAACAAAGAGTTTAGGTCCAGGCACTAAATGGTGAATGGCAATTTCAGGGTAGGGTTCCAACCAACTAGCTTATAATCTGTGCTTAACAGTGGTAGGCAGACCTCTGAATTCTTTTGCAATGGTAAAAAAAAAAATTGTTTAAATTTAAAAAAAATTTAAAGTGTGTATTTGCTGTCTCTTTCTAAGACTGAAGGAACTAGGGTTGTATGATGAATATTCATGGAATAATCAAAAGAGAACTTTGAGTAATGACTGAATTGACATGTAAATAAAAAACTGGGTTTTGGGTCTGCAAGAAATGAGCTAACTAGATAGTTTTTGAGTCATTTGTTTCAACAATTCCAGATACTCCTTCCCTTAGGAACCCCTCTCCAAGTCCAGACTGGTCTTTTGCAAAACCTGATCCCAATAACCTCAAATCTTTCAACTTGTGGAGGAGAAAATTGGTTTCCTGAAGTAGTGGCAGGACATCCAAATCTGAAACAAAACTCTAAAGATAAGGATTTTATTCTTATTCTAGGTTCAGGTGCTTGTTGTCTAAAAAACCTTTTGGTAAACCGCGGCATTTCTCTGAATCTATGCTTAATTTTTGAATGAAAGCATATATATATATGACATATATGTTAACGCTATATAATTTATAAAGAATCATAAGGCACCTAATTAAGGTAAAATGATCAATGTAAAAATACGTCATGAAAAATGCATAAAGAAGCTAACATATGACAAATACATGATTAAGTATTACTGACATGTCATTGTAGCCTTTTAAATTATCTTAATATCTATCAATTTATTAATAATACTTTTTCATTTGTTAATAAATTGCTGATTATTGATGAGCTCAATCAGTGACAGAGCCAGAGCCACGCTGTAGGAGCATTTATAGACTAAGAAATCACGTTGAAGGAACTTCAGTAATTACTGAGGTAGCTGAATGCTGCAGCAGTTTTTCTTTTTATTAGTCTGTAAATAATCTATCTATGGTTCCTTAGGAAATGTGTCAACCATTGATAAATTAGTTTCTGCTTCTAGTCACTGAGAAGCACTATAGGATGATTCACATCAAAATGTCTGTCTTTATATTTTTTGATCTGCGACTTGATGAGAAGTTAATTTGTTTGCAGTCTAAGGTGTCTTGGTACATACATTGTGCCAAACATAATCAACACTCACCGGTCTTTATTATAATCAATTTTGCCTCAGCTGGAGAGTAAGTAGCCTTCCAATAAGATCTTTACAAACAAACATTTTAAACATGCCCTGTGGCCTATATTTTGATTCAAACTATAAGAAACATAGTTTCCAAGATCATAAGAAATAAATGCGTTTAGCTTTAACTTCTCCAAAGGAGGGATGTCTAGTTTTTTAAACACCCCCTGACATTAAATGCATCAAAGAATGTACCTTCAGTGTAGAGGAAAACAATAAAAGTTTGTATTTATACCACTGAGAATCATTTCAAGAAAAAAGTAGGTCATTGTTTTAAATAAGTGAAACTATCCGTTAACAAAATGAAAACTGTCTTAATGAGATGTAAGAGAAAACCAAGAAAACACTGACAACTGTATGAGGCATAGAAACTCTAATCATAACTCAGCTTCAAGAGTATTGTCTATAGTAGAAAAGCAGATCTCTTAAGGTGGTTTCTGTTTACCAGGAACTTCCCTTAATCTAATCCAAAAGCCAACCACTTCATGTAAGGGCATCTAGTTCGCTAGTTCCTGGTCCATTCCAACTTCCTGCATAAGCTGAAAAATCTAATCCTGCTGACATAAAATCTGTTTCTTTTCCACCATTTTGTTCTTCTGTTTGCTGCCCAGGTAGTAGCCTTGGCAGTTTGAGCCCCAATAAACCTTTCTTTTTATCCATACAGTGTTTTTTTTTTGTTGTTGTTGTTTTTTTGTTTGTTTCTTTTTTTTTTTTTCTGTTTTCACTGGACCCTCCCTCCCTTATATTGGTTCCTTAGTCCAAAAGAACAATGGGCCACCTTTCCTAAGGGCTTTGTCCCTCCTAACAAAAACAACCGATTTTGACCTTTCTGAGCGTGTGCCACTCACCACATTCTGCTCTAAAATCTTTGAGTTTGTTTTTCCAGTCATTTCTCTTTTCCACATACTCTTCCTATTTATCTCTCCTCATCTACTTGGTAAGCATCACCTCAGAGCTGCCTGTCTGTCTCAGTTCCTATCAATGGCTCATTGGAGTCTTTCTCTCCTGGTTCCTGGAACATTCATAACAATAGTCACTCTGGTGTGTCAGGCAGTCTCTCCCTCTCATGCCCTCTATAAAGCAGCTAAGGGTTCCCCATCTAGGTCCTACTATCCTTGTCACATCTGCTTTCTCTCTAACCTCTAAGAACCACTCTTACTGGTCCCTGTCTCTGACTCACCCACACCTTGACCAACCCTTTATCTGATATTCTATTGAAAAATGGTACTCTGAGGGTTTGGGGACAAATGAGAGGACACATCTTTACTCCTATGTTTATCTTTCCAAATAGTCAGATACAGCAAATAGAAGATAACAACTTTGCCTACAGCTGCTAGCTATTAGGCCATGAGGCCATTAAGCTCACCTTATTTCTGTCCTCTGACCACTCTGGCTCCAGAGCCTTTCAACTTGTCCCTTCTTAAGTATCAACGATGTTTCATATCATCTGATATCTAACTTGATTCCTGCCATCCTTTCAACTCAACTAAAATCCTTCTCAGGTTTTCAGGTCCACCACCTGCAATTTTTTTTTTTTCTATACAATCAAACAAACTTGAAACCTTACATAGAAAGGTTCACAACTTTCTATTTCCTTTCTGTCATATCTTGACTACACATGGTTCATAAATGGAAGTGTAAGAGTGTATGACCCTGACCCTCTGTCAGTGGTACTCATTTCAAGAATCCCCAGTGAGACACCAAGATGTAGATCAATACAAAACCAAGGTTTATTTTCAGGTACATCATGGTTGAATTCAATTCAACCCTCAAGGCAAGTGACTAAAAGGTGACCCCAAATGGCTATTACAAGTAGTTTTTATACTTTTTAGGGTCATGGGTTACATCAGCAAGGTTACAGTTCAAACTTATTGGCTAAGCATATTGACCTTTACATCTATTGGCTAGTAAGCATGACACATATTTGAACTCTACCTTGGACTTTCCAGAGGGTTAGGTGACTATCAGTCAGTGCATTCTGAGAATTTTTTTACTCAAGAATGTTCCTGTAGGTGGAGAATGGAATTTGACCTAGCCTTGACCCTAAGCAGGAGGGGGGAGCTGTAAGGAGGGTATGGGACTGGAAAAAGGCCTTAGGGTCCCTCAGAAGCTCAACTCTCAGCCCCACTAGCTCTCACCTAGTAGGTTATGCCATAGTCTTGTCTGACCAGGTTATAACCTAATGGTTATGTTCTTTACCATTAGGCCTCTACTAATGATATGGCTTTGGAAAATGCTTTCCACTGAGGGGCCTGCTAATGAAGTCAGCCAACACCACCATCCTCTTTCCTCTATTCTCCTCTTGGCTCCTCTGAGCTCAACTTCTCCCTAGCCTCAGCTCCAACAACAGCTCCTATCTTCATCAGATAATCTTAGCAGCTCTGCAACTTGTTGCTACAGCCACAAGCAAGCCTTTGCCAGTTCCTTCCAGGTGGTTGCCTGGTCAGTCTACTCATCATTAGAAAGCCTGCCTTTTTCCTTTAAAACATTCTGGCTTTGGACTAGCTTTCAGTGCAAAAGAGGTACACATTGCTTGCTTATGATACAGACTTAAGAGCATTAAAGGAAAGTTTAAGATACCTGAGTTTCTTAAATAAAAAGGCTTTAAAACTTTGTTCCCTTTGCTTTATTCTCTCCCCTTTGTTCACTTTCCTATTAAGGAACTTCTGTCTTATTACAAAAGAATGTCCATGCTTCTATCAAGTTGACAACTTTTCAAGCTGTACATTTCTTGTGTCTCAAAAGCATGAAACTACTGGGTATGGTTATAGACACTTATTAACAGATTTCTCTACAGTGAGAATTTCAGTACAGATTAAACACAATATTTCTACTGATACAAATAAAATTTTTATATCTTTATTAACTTAAAAATATTATGTAAACCTCAAGGAGGATATGTTCCTCCCTTCCTTTCCTTTTGGGTGTATTTCTTCTTGTAATCTTGGCCTCCAAGCTTTGAGACAGGCTTAGAAATTTCAAGTAAAGAACTCCCAAACTCCTTATTACCAGTTGGAACATCTTCTGGGTATATGCACAGGAGAGGTATTGCTGGGCCTTCCTGTACTACTATGTTCAATTTTCTGAGGAACTGCCAGACTGTCTTCCAGAGTGGTTGTACAAACTTGCAATCCTACCAGCAATGGAAGAGTGTCCCTCTTTCTCCACATCCTCACCAGCATCTGCTGTCACCTGAATTTTTGTCTTAGCCATTCTGACTGGTGTGAGGTAGAATCTCAAAGTTGTTTTGATTTACATTTCCCTGATGATTAAGGATGTTAAACATTTTTTCAGGTGCATCTCAGCTGTTCCTTATTCCTCAGTTGAGAATTCTTTGTTTATCTCTGTACCCCTATTTTAATGGGTTTATTTGAATTTCTGGAGTTCAGCTTCTTGAGTTTTTTGTATATCTTGGATATTAGTCCCCTATCAGATTTAGAATAAGTAAAAATACTTTCCCAATCTGTTGGTGGCCGTTTTTTTCTTCTTGACAGTGTCTTTTGCCTTACAGAAGCTTTGCAACTTTATGAGGTCCCGTTTGTCAAATTTGATCTTATACACAAACCATTGCTATTCTGTTTACAAAATTTTCCCCTGTGCCCATGTCTTTGAGGCTTTTCCCCACTTTCTCCTCTATAAATTTCAGTGTCTCTGGTTTTATTTGGAGGTCTTTGATCCACTTAGACTTGAGCTTTGTACAAGGAAACAAGAATGGATCAATTCACATTCTTCTACATGATAAGTGCCAGTTTTGCCAGCACCATTTGTTGAAAATGATGTCATTTTTGCACTGGATGGTTTTAGCTCCCTTGTGAAAGATCAAGTGACCATAGGTGTGTGGATTCATTTCTAAGTCTTCAGTTCTATTCCATTGATCTTCCTGTCTGTCGCTGTACCAGTACCATGCGGGTTTTTTTTTTTTTTTT
>CACVCL010030504.1:0-47859 GCA_902729485.2 Mus minutoides
CTTCCTTCCTTCCTTCCTTCCTTCCTTCCTTCCTTCCTTCCTTCCTTCCTTCCTTCCTTCCTTCCTTGTATGTGTCTCTTCAATAACTTCTCAACTTTTTTGTTGTTGTTCTTTTTGAGAGGGGGTTCTCTCTGTAGACAGGGTTCCAGAATGCCCTAGAACTCACTCTAGACCAGGCTGGCCCCGAACTCACATAGATCCATCTGCCTCTGCCTTCTCAGTGCTGAGATTAAAGGCATGTGCCACCACGCTAGGCTCTACCTTATTCATTTTTTTTTTTTAAATAAAGTCTCTCATTGAACAAGGCTTTCCTTGCTCACTGGTTGGTTACACAGCCTGAAGGGAAATCTCTGGGGATTGATTTTATGTCTCCTGCCTCAGTGCCAGTGCACCACACCACCCAGCTGTATTACATGGGTGCCAAGGACCCAGCCCCAGGTCCTCCCACTTGGGCCGCAAGTCAGTTTATCAGCTAAGCCAACTCTTCACACCTACATTTCATTGGGAAAATAGGTCTAGGGCTGGCAAGATGGCTCAGCGGGTAAGAGCACTGACTGCTCTTCCAAAGGTCCTGAGTTCAAATCCCAGCAACCACATGGTGGCTCACAACCACCTGTAATGAGATCTGACTCCCTCTTCTGGTGCGTCTGAAGGCAGCTACAGTGTACTTAAGTATAATAATTAATAAATCTTTGGACCAGAGTGAGGGGGGCAACCGGAGCGAGCAGGGCTGACTGGACCGAGCAGAGGTCCTAAATTCAATTCCCAACAACTACATGAAAGCTCACAACCATCTGTACAGCTACAGTGTACTCATATACATAAGATAAACAAATCTTTAAAAAGAAAAGGAAAACAGGTCTTACTAAACACCCAGCAACTCGTAATCCTCCTGCTTCAGCTTCCCAAGTAGCTGGAGTTGTAGGCCTATACTGTGAGGCCCAGATCAGCCAGCATTTTGACAGTACTATCAAATTTCTATAAACTTTAAGCATTTTCCTTGGGGGGAAAAAAAAAGGTCCATGCCCGTGTAAATATATTGCTAAATGCACGTAAATATATTGCTAAATGCACACGTGACAGGTACAACATGGCAGGTGACTGTTATCTAGTAAAATCAGAATCAAAAGAGCAAAAAAGCATCCAAATTCAGCCTTCCTGGCTGGAGAGATGGCTCAAGCTGTAAAGTGTGTCACAGAAGCCTAAGGGACCTGAGTTTGGAAAACCCAGAACACATGCAAAAAGCCAGACACAGATGCCTGTGAGCCCAGGGCTCTGGGGGCAGAGAGAGAGCCCCGAAGCTCACTGACCAGCCGTTTCTAGCCAAGTCAATGCACTTCAAGTTCACTGAGAAACCTTGAATCTAAAAGTACAGGCTGAGTGTGAGGAAGGAGAGACATTCAAGGTCACCCTCTGGCTTCTGCACACACGCATGCACACCAAGAACAATGCACATACAATGTGCCCACAGACAAAAAGGGAAAACAGTCAGTCTTCCTATTTCTGTGTGTTCCTCATTTGGCCTCTTAGAAATAAAACATCACTACCACCACTACCAAAACCCTCTCCCAAATTCTGCTTCTGTGAGAATTGCAGATGTCAAGAATTTACCTTCCAGGGGTTGGCAGAGATGGCTCAGCAGGCAAGAGCACATACTGTTCTCCCACATCAGTTCACTCTCAACTACCTGTAGCTCAGGCACCAGGGCATGCAGCAACATCTTCTGGCCTCCGAGAACACCCCAAAACAGATACATACATACATACATACATACATACCCATAACTTAAGAATAATCTTGCCGGGCGTGGTGGCGCACACCTTTAATCCCAGCACTCCGGAGGCAGAGGCAGGCGGATTTCTGAGTTCGAGGCCAGCCTGGTCTACAAAGTGAGTTCCAGGACAGCCAGGGCTACACAGAGAAACCCTGTCTCAAAAAACCAAAAAAAAAAAAAAAAAAAAAAAAAAGAATAATCTTGGGACAAAGAGAATTTATCTCTCAAACAGCTTGTGTTTGACACCTAGAGCCCACATAAAGGTGAAAGAAGAGAACTGTCCCACAAGGTCATCTTCTGTTCTCCACAAGTGAGTTGTGGCACATTCCCCCCTCCCTTATCATGTCCATTTACACACTTGCATGAGCATATACTCACACACACACAAATAATAATAGTGCAACTTTTAAAGTTTTAAAAAAGAGTTTATCTTTCGAGGATCCGTTTCATTTTAGGCATAGAGTTAGCTCTCTATTGTTAGAGAAAACAAACAGGAACAAATACTAAAGACATTGCCACGAGAGGAGAACCTGATCATTAGGCATTAGCTGTGTGGCCCAGGCTAGGTTACTTAACTTCTCTGAGCTTCACTCAGATAGTGATACCTGCATAATATGTGCAAATGCTACGTTGTTCCACATTTATCCCACCGATGACATTAATATTAACGAGTTATATTATAACTTCGCATGCATGGCTTCATGCACATCACATACGTTATCTCTGTAGGCGGCACTCCTGTTTTGTCCACCTGACAAATGGCCACGAAAGCGTGTCAAGACAGTCCTCCCCAAGGTCCACAGTGATAGGAGGGGCAGTGTGAAGAGTCTTTTGTGTTCTAACCACGACTCTCCTTAGCCCCCACTTAGCTATGTCACTGGAACATAGCCGAAGCCTTTGAATCTCACAGGGCAGAGACGCTTTCTCTCACCTCCAATCACAAGGCTGCCATGGGCTCTGCTGGTTCTCCAGGTGCCATTGGGATTCTGCCAAGTTGGCATTCTGTGTCTCTGTCCCCTGGGTGGCCCGTGAGCCCTGCCTGCGTGGCTAGTTTAAATTGAGATGTGCTAAAAGTATAAAATACAGACCAGATTTCAAAGATAAAATACAGACCAGATTTCAAAGATACTGTACAGGAAAAAAAAAAAGAATGCAAATGACTCCAAACTCTTACATAGAATACATATTGAAATAGTTAAGTCACCTTTTATTGTGGCTCTTCACTGTTTTAATGTGGCTGCCAGAGAGTCTGAAATTACATGTGTATCTTCCCCTGAACAGTTCTGTTCCAACGTGTCTGCTCAGTCCTCTGCCCACCAAAGACGAGATTTCGACAGCAGCTCAGATCCAAGTTGTTCCAACACCTTCCTGTGGAGCAGAGTGCAGACACACACACACACACACACACACACACACACACACACACTGCCACACTGCTGGCTGGATCATCCTGGTGTGGAGTTCTGTCTTGCCCAATGCCTCATGGGTCCCTCAGTGTACCCATTCAGTAGACGGGCTAGACAGCAAGCTCCAGGAATCCTGTCCTGCAGACACGTGGGTGCTGGGATTTGAACTCAGGGCCTTGTGCTTATATGGCATGTACTTTACTGACTGTGCCACCTCCCCAGCCCTCAGGGACTTTAATTTGGGAATCAATATACCATCACCTGCCCTAGAAATAGAGATATTTACTTGTTAGAAGATGCCAACTGGCTGGGCATGGTGATGCACGCCTTTAATCCCAGCACTTGGGAGGCAGAGGCAGGCAGATTTCTGAGTTTGAGGCCAGCCTGTTCTACAAAGTGAGTTCCAGGACAGCCAGGGCTATACAGAGAAACCCTGTCTCGAAACAAACAAACAAACAAACAAACAAACAATGCCAACTAATGACCTAATGGAGAGTCTAATGAAACTCCTTTGCACCTTGAAATCTCACACGTAATGATGCTATTTTTACAAGAATATTTTCACATGTATCTTGTTAAGTATAAAAGACCAGTAAGACACTGGGTGAATTGAAAAAGATGGAAGTGTTTCATTCATTTTATATGATTATGGTATACCTGTGGTATACAATCCCTCAGATTGGTCCAGGGACCAAAAGTCATGAGGTCAGTAAGTTCATGCTGTTTGATAAATGGACTCGCTGGAACATTTAACACTGTCAAGAACTCTGGAAATTTAATTTTGAAAATATATGATTCATACCCCTTTTCTCTCAGAACCTACTGTAGGTAAACAATGGCTCCTGCTGGGCACGCTGGAGCTGCTGCCACAGACAGTTCCTTCCACAGAAAGGCAGGGAGACATGTTCAAAACTGTTTTCTTCAGAGCGTATAGCAACTATGACCTCCCTTGCCATTTTCTTTAAACATGCCCCAACTTAGTCTATCAGTGCAGGGTTGTTACTTTTTCCTCTCTAAATCGCTGGTTAAATCAGAAATGTTTATTTTAAGAGATGGTTTAAAGATCTCTGTAATTCTCAGTCTGTCAAGAGTTTTTACAAATAAATCTGAGGTGAATGGCTATCATTGTTTCCAATCTGGTCGAGCAAATGGGGGATAGAAATATACAGTTCACCAGAGTAATTAGTTGATTGAGGTTGAAATAATCCTAAGAATAAACATCTGAGCCCCCTGTTACCTCAGGGACCCCCCCCCCCGGAGTGAGGATTATAGATTAAATGCACAGGACAGAAATGGCCCAGATACACTTAACATTCTGGAAAGGCTGTCGGATATATTCGATAAGTGTAAAACCAGCGTGTGCTTAGGTCTGCTCGCCTTTCATCAGAGACTTACTAAAGCTGTACTGCTTTATGTGAGGAGCAGGGTGTTGTGCTGAGAAGGGGGTAAGGAGAATATAGTGGTGGTGACAGCGCCCCCTACTGCCCAGGAGCTACTTTCCTTCCCCGATAGGAAGCTCTGGGATGCTTAGAGATACAGTACCCCCAAGGAAAATCCATGAAGTTCATTGCAAATTCAGGGAAGAATATGATGTGTTTTCACAGATAACGAAATCCAGGTTCAAAAAAGTTAGACAATCTATTTCAATGCCGAAAGTCGAACAACCCGGGATCCATCCCTAGGGATGGGTCTCTTCAGCCTCAGGCTGTCCCAGCTGAGCTACTCTGGCAGCTGTAGCAGGGGGGCACTAGACAGGAAGGTTCTGTTGGGAAAAGAGAGGACACACCGCTGTCTGTCCTGTCCTCTGTCTCCAGACAGCAGTCATAAGGAAGTCATCACTGGTCCACTTGTCTTAGGCTTTGACACATCCTGGGGCATTATCAAAGAAGTTCCCATCTCCACCCGTTACAAATTCCTCAGTTCCTGTCCCAAATCATCAGTCAGTAGGAATTTAGCTAACAGGATAATCCACTCCAGTGAGAGAGGGGAGCTGGTTCTTCTCCCACAGACTTCCTCTGGAAGGAAAGCCAGAAAGGGGCCGCAGAGGCAGGCAAGCTGTGGCGTGTGTGCATGCGTACTCGCTCGCAGAGTGCTTGCTAATGCGGGACACTGGGCTCTCTACTTGAAGTTCATTATCTCGTCTGTGTACACTCCCACCTTGTGACTCAGCCCCACGAAGGTGCTTCCCACATTAATTAATGTAATCAAGTGTTGATGTCTTCCCCGCCCCCAGCATAGCTGTGGCCATTTTGTTCCATGCCCCCCAGCTATTTCATATTGTTGCTGTAATATGCCTGCCAATCACTGACACAGAAAAATAACTTGACTCAGAGCAGGATCATGCTGACCACATCTCCTGTTATGTTCTGCATGCTCTATATGAGGTTCCACAAAGCTTTACGTAGAACCCGTCAAACCAAAGGTCAATAGGAACTGTTCTGTCTAAACTGGCTTGAGTCAGAGCCGACCACCGCGCAGGATTTCCTGCACCGGCATATGAGCTTATTGTGGATTTTGTGGAATTTTTTCCTTTATAAGCCTACCCTGAGAAATGTTTGTTGTCATAGCTCAGATGATTCTGAGCATCATACCTGATCTGATCAGCATTAGAGTGTGCATTCAATAAACCATCCTTGTCTGACTGAGATCAGTCTTTGCGTGGTGGTCTCAGATCCCAACATCAAGACAACCCCCACAGATATATACCCAGAGGCCAACCTGATCTAGATAGTCCCTCACTGAAGCTCTCTTCCCAGGTGAGTCTAGACTGTTAAGTTGACAATTGAAACTAAGCATCACATGTCTGGAGAGTGGGTTCTTCCAGAGGACCTGGAACTTCAGCTTCAGAGGATCGCTGCCTCTTCTGACCTCAGTTGGTACTGCATGCATGTGGTGCACAGACACACTGGCAGTACATATAAAACAAAACAAAACAAAACAAAGCAAAAACTAAAATAACCATAACCACCAGCCTCCCCCCTCCTCCTTCCTGACTATAGATGCAATGTGACCAGCCACTGCATGCTCTGCTGCCAGGCCTCCTGTCGCAATGGGTAGCATCCTCCTTAAACCATAAGTCCAACAATAACAACAACAAGTCCTTTGTCTCTTAAGCTGTTTCCGTCAGGTATTCTGTCCACAAAATAACTAATACACCAGTGCTGAAACAAAGTATGCAGCATACTTACAGTCTCAAACCATACAGAGAAGATGGCTCAGCAAGTAGATGCATTTGCTGCCAAGAATTGATGACCTGCGTTTGATCCCTGAAACCTACACAGTAGGAGAGAATCCACTCCTGTGCACCATGGCTTATGGACCCAGGCACCTCTCTGTCTCTGTCCGTACATGCATGCATGCATACATATATGTGCATATAAAACAAGCAAATCTAATTAAAAAACAACTATAAAAAGAAATGTAAATAGATTCCCAGTGTCAATGCATAGAGTCGTCTCCCCCTTAAGAACTTAAATTAGCCGGGCATGGTGGCGCACGCCTTTAATCCCAGCACTCGGGAGGCAGAGACAGGCGGATTTCTGAGTTCGAGGCCAGCCTGGTCTACAAAGTGAGTTCCAGGACAGCAAGGGCTATACAGAGAAACCCTGTGTCGAAAAAAACCAAAAAAAAAAAAAAAAAAAAAGAACTTAAATTAATTTCAATATCTTTCATGTGTTTCCATATTGAAAAATCGTTTTATCTTAATTTTGGGTAGCATAGGCCTTCATAAAGGAGGATTCAATCACTGCTTGAGTTCACTGTATTAATGAAAATCTACTGTGAGTGAACAAATACATTTTCTCTCTCCTTTACATCAAAGGTTGCATTGGCCAGGCATGGTAGCACACACCTTTAATCCCAGCACTCGGGAGACAGAAGCAGGTGGATCTCTGAATTCAAGGCCAGTTTGGCCCTACAGAGTGAGTTCCAGAATAGCAGAGCCACATAGAGAAATCCTGTCTCTAAGGGAAAAAAAATAATCTGGCTTTGTGGAAGGAAAGGTCTGCATAACGTATCAATTCATATCACTAAGAACAACACAGGACACTGTAACAGGTTGTGACAGGTTAACGTTGGGACTGCAGGAGTGGGTTCGTTCTACGCTAAACGCTTTAACAGTCAATCTGCTCTCTCTCCACCTCGCCTGCCTTTGTTCTGTCTTCTTCTATGAGGGCACAGCAAGCAGGGCCTTGTTAGATGGAAGAACCAGGCTCGTCAACTTCCTGGCTTCCAGAATCTGAGCCAAATGAACTTCCAGTTTATTACAGATCTCGCCACCTCAGGAAACAGCCAAAAGTAGATGAGAACCCAGCGTGTTAGTGGGTCAGAAAACTATGATGATGTAGAACGCAAGCATGCCACGTGACTGAGATGACGTAGCACGCAAGCACGCCACATGGCTGAGATGACAAAGCACGCAGGCACGCCGCATAGCTGAGATGACGAAGCACGCAGGCACGCCGCGTAGCTGAGATGACGAAGCATGCCTGCCCCCAATGATTCATCTTATTGCTTGTCAACATTGCAACAGCAGCTGGCACATAAGCCACGCCACCTTCCATAGTTAGTACACTTCCCAGTAAGTACTTAGCTCCTCCCAGAACCTTTAAAGATTCTTCCATCTCCCCACCGCCACATACTTCTGAAAGTTTCTGAACTTTGAAGTTTAATGTGGGATCCACCAAGAAGAGTATTAAAATCTCAGACCTGCCTTCAAGAAATTCTCAGCCAGAAGTTTGGAGTATGACCTGGGGTTTTTGGGTTTTTTTGGTTTTTTTTTTTTTTACTTCATTTTTAGCTTTTGAGACTCATTATGTAGCCCTGGCTGACCTGGAACTCACTCTGTAGACCAGGCTGGTCTCGAACTCAGAAATCCAATTGCCTCTGCCTCCTGAGTGCTGGGATTAAAGGTGTGCACCACCACATGTGGCTGTGACCTGGGATTTTTAATAAACAATCCAGGTGATCCTGAAACCGATTGGTGTGTTCACCAGCAGGATTAAAAAAAAAAAAAATCAAAGTCCTGAAGAAGACATGACATCCTCCCGAATTTGAATTTCTAGTTTGCATCTCCGTGAATCTCGCTGAATGATTCCCCAACAATCAGCAGGCCAGGAATGTATATTTCCCCTCAACCTTTTGTTAGCTTCCTCCTTACATGGCCGACGCCCTTACCATCAGGGCCACCAGCATCACTGTCAGACTGGTTACCCAGTCTTGTTTATGTAGAACACTATCCAAATTGCTATGTTACTCTAATATTAACTTTGGAGGGGAGCCCCTTCTTGTTTAGGGCTGAGGATACAGCTCAGCCGTAGTAGAGTGCTTGGCCAACTCTGATGATGTCCTGACTTCCAACGTCCAGGATCCGTGTCGGGAAGTAAAAAGAAATGCGCCTGATCCCTGCACAGGTCCGGGCACTCGGTGAGTGAAGGGATGAATTGCCTATGCTATTGGTCTCCTCTGGAGTCCCAAGCTCTTGTGAGACTTGAGCTTGAGGAGAGAGGAAGGCTTTCGACTTCAGTGTGCTCCAAAACCATGCCAGGAATGCCAGGCAGTGAGAAATACGCAGTGGGTGACAATAGTTAGCGCTCCTACCCATCCCAACTGAGGGAACGCCTCCGTGTGTCCTACAACTTCCCTACACATGAGAGTTCTTAGAAAGCTGAAAACACAGGGCTGGGCCACCAGGGCCTTGTTCCCAGCTCTCCCGGACCCTTCTGTTGATAGAACTCTGTTGCTATAGAAATGGTCATTCCTCTAGGGAGAAGAGTTGAATGAAGCCTGCAGAGAGGCCTCTAGGGAACGGTGCATGGAGTCTCTTCACCCAGTCATTCACTTCCTCCTCTACATGCTCGCCTACTTCTGCGTCTACTCGTGTCTGTATTTGCTGGTTTATTTTATTAGCATCTTTACGGAGGATTAGGCAGCTCACTGGACTGAAGCCTCTTTGGGTACAGAAAACTGTACCCACTGCCCATGGTGAGATCTAAGGCCTAGCTAACGTTGGCCAAGGAATGACAAGGGTGGGAGGTGTTCCAGCCATCACCAGGCTTATGAAGGGACAAAGGCTGGCCTGGCAGGTGGGGGGCAGTCCTAAGGGAAAACACTGAACACCACTGGTCACTTATACTTTGGTTTTTGCCTGATGTCCTCACTGCAGGGTCCCGTCCCACCCACACTCTGGCTGTCTGGTAAGGATTAGTTCAGGGCTAACACAGTGGCAGAGCCAGGGGCATGGCAGGGACAGGCCTGGGTAAGATGGTTGATTTGGACTGACTGCAGGAGAACACGGTGCCTCTAGACTTCATTTGGCTCTCACAGGGTCAAGACATGCCTTCCATCCACAAGGACAGAACTGGCCTAGGTGGGGCTGTTTCCACCTGTGCCTGTCCTCTCTGCCCTATACCTGGTCACTTCTCCCTGGTGGGCCTGTAGAAGGGCCCTCGTCATCTGGAATGGCACCCCAACAGCCCTGCAGGGACCCATGGACTCAGTGTGTATGTGCTTCAACCTGCCTCACCCTGATATTGCTTGTGCCCAGATTTCCAATGAAGCAGAAACAGGCGTGAATGTGTGGGCTCCTGCTGCCACACCGCTCTGGGTTTTCATTAAGTGGGGGATTGTCTGCCAATGCCCCAAATATTAATGTGCTTGTTGTCTTAGTTGCATGTACTCTTTGAGAGAGGGAGTATGGGCGACACAGGGAGAAGGAGTGGAGAGAGAGGGGTAGGAATTGTGTATGTATAATATTCACATATGAAGTTCTCCAGAAGTGTAAAAATAACAAAATAAATACTGGCTCCTTTTTGGCTGTCTAAGAGAATTGGAAATGTTTCATTTTGGGGCCTGAATCATATTTGGGAAGCTGGCATAGTGGCTTTAACCTACTAGCTTAAAAGGGAGCAGAATGAACCTTTAACATGCTCATAAAAAGGGAAGGGCGGGGAGCCTTGGGAGGAAAGCAGTCTTGAGAAATGTAACCTCTCCTTCCCATCTCTTACCCAAGGGGCATTGCAGAGCCTACAAATGAGGCGTGGAGATCAGCGCAGCCACATGGTACAGAAACAACGTGATGCTCTGGTCCAGGGTCCACTCGGAAGCTGTGCCTGTCCGGCGGATAAAGGACTCATCTAGCGTTTCTTGTTCCTGTCTCTCAGTCCTTTGCACTGATAGATAGGCCAGTGCGCTTCACTGGCTGCTTCAGAGGCGTGAGGACGTCTGCAGTCTCTCATCTTGCTTTATTCTAGCGTCCCGATGTTGCTGATTAGAACCCAGCGCTCTCCGGGAAGCACAGAAATTGGATCAATCTGTAAAGCAGAAAGGAGATGAAGGGCGGTCTCTGGGAATGAATATGTAAGGCCTCTGCTCTCCAAAGACTCCTTTTGTGTAACTCAGCTTTCAACAGTCCAACATCCAAAGAAGGCAGACATACCACCCTGACAACTTAAATAAAAATTTCAACTTTTTTTTTTGTTAAATTTTAAAGAATGGTTTTGAGTGCCTTGGGACAGAAACTGTTACTTTTTATGTAGTGAGTACTATTAATTTGGTAGGTGTTTCAGAGATCTTGTGGTTGAGATAAGATGCGTTGAGGTTGAGAAGTATTTGCAAATCTTTATAACCTTCACAGCTCTGGTTGAGAAAGTCGTAAAATCAGCAGGTCCATGAATTAGAGATATTTGGAAATGTGAATAAGAAACAAATTCCAACCTGATATTTTATAGTATCTGCTGCATTGTTACATGGCTGTCATGAAAGTTTGTATTAGAATACAATTTTTGTGTTAATGTTTTAACTTTGCAATAGTGAACTCATGGTTAAAAGAAGTTAACCGATGTGGGCTAGGGCTGTAGCACCTCTGGTAACCTGCATGCCAGCATGCATCAGGTCGCCGTGCTGGATCTCCACCCAGAAAAGTGTGCTGTTTGGACAACAAAGAACCTGGGAGGAAAGGCCAGCGCCTGTGGGTGGCAGAGAATGCCTCCTGGGAGTTACTGCTTCTGCTGTGTGTCATAAGGAGACTCAAGGCCTGTTGGGAAGGCATAGCAGTGCTCTCTCGAATGTTCTCTCTCTCTCTCTCTCTCTCTCTCTCTCTCTCTCTCTCTCTCTCTCTAGCTTTTGGGGATAGTCATTGTTGTTTTGAGACAGGATTTCTCTATGTAATCCTGGCTGTCCTGGAACTCTTTCTCTGGCCTTGAATTCATAGAGACATACCTCTGCCTCCTAAATGATGGGATTAAAGGTGTCTGCCACCATCGCCTGACCTTCTGGAGTACTCTTTAGGGAGTTAGTGAGCAAGTTTGTTCAGAAGTTCTCAGTAAGAAACAATTAATTTGATGAGGATTAATCACACACTTTGCAAGAGCACAGTATACATTCTGTCCACAGTTGCCTGATAAAGTGTTTGCTTGAAGTCTTTTTGGTCAATAATTATTATTAAAGGACTTCTCTACTGCCAATATGAGAGATAGCTCCAAAAATCTTTGAACTGTAAGACACTAGGGAACACTTGTATTGGACTGTGGGGTTTCATGATTGTTCTTTAGGTAACGAGAGTCATTGTCGTTGTGAGCATTGTGCCTGTGTGGAGGCTTATCATCGAAGGCAAGTTTTGTGGTGTGGTTCTGGCTGTCATGAATGTGACCAATAAGGTGGCTTATTGGATTGGGGGAGGGGTTTTCAGACTCAGCCTATGAAGTTCTAGTTAGTTGGTTTGAGTTGGTGATTTGCAAATGACTGTTGAAATAATGTCCTGGAGAGCTGACAACAAGTAGTTTAAAGATAGCATGAGTCCAAACTATTAATCTGTTGGGAGCCGCGCGCCGCGGCTCCCTCCCTAGCCGAAGCCCTCCCGAGCGGGTTACCAAGGAGGCGGTGGTAAACAAACTCAGTGCGCAGGCGTGGTGACGTAAGTTACCGCCCACCGCGATTCCCGAGTTCGCGCTCCTGCCGGTTGCCTAGATACATAAACAAGTTCAAGTGCGCGTGCGTCTTGGCAGCCACAAGTCACCGCCCAATCCCGGGGCATATCTTAAGGTAACGGGCAGCCAACCAACCCAAGCGTCATACGTCACACTGAGGTAATATTGAGCCAGGTATTTCAGGAGGTTTTTTTCTCCTTCTCGCTCTCTTTCTCCACATGGATTAAATAAAGGATACTTGCAGAAGAACTCTGAGCCCACTTTCCTCTCTTGCGGGCAAGGGGGGAAGGTGGGATTTATATGTTTTTTACATTAATCATTCCTTGGGAATGATCTAAGCTTCCATTCAATGTTTTACCTTGCCTGTGTGGCAGACTAGAATATTCCATGTTGAGGTTTGCTCTGCCTCCCGAGTGCTGGGATTATAGGCATGTGCCGCCACTGCCCACCTATGAGGGTTGGTTTTAATTGGCAATGTGACACAGTCTAGCATCACCTGAGGAGAGATTCCCAAGGAGGGACCGCCTACACCGAGCATGACTGTCAGAATGTCTCAATGTTAATCACGTGGGGTCCTAGGAGATATATATGAATGAAAGTAAGCTGAACATAGAGACAAACCCTTTCTCTTCTAAATTTTTGTCAGAGTATTTGTCACACCATGAAATGAAAATAAGACACCAGTCTCAAAATTATTTCGAGTTGAATACAATGTGGACCTTCTGTTGCCTTGTGCCAGCTGGAAGATGTTCTAACTTTGGAAAACCTGAAGAGTAACTGCTTGTAAGTGGTCAGACTGATGAGCCTGAACTACTCAGGGGCAGAGACAGGAAAACCCTTAAGTTTAAATGCTGCCAGGGCTGCAGAGGCAATTGCAGGGCGGCCTGGGATCTCAATGAGATCCTTCCCCAAAGTGAAAAGGCAAAAAGAGGGGTAGGGAGGTGACTTAGAAGTAGAGTGTCAAAGAAGAAAAAGAAAAAAAAAGTAGAATGTCTGTCTAGCATGTATAAAGCCCTAGTTTCTATCCCCAGTACACACACACACACACACACACACACACACACACACACACCACACAAAATAATCAACTGCAAACTATTTAGTGTAATATTTATTTCCATGCCTGGTTGGTACCTGAGGCCAGTGTAATATTTATTTCCATGCCTGGTTGGTACCTGAGGCCTAACTTGAAGGGACTACATAAACATAGTGCTTTTAGTGCATGTATGTATGTGTGTGTGTGTGTCTGTGTCTGTACATGTATGTGCACACATATGCATGTGTTCCTCTGTGTGTGCATATATATATATATATATATATATATATATATATATATGCTTCTGTGTGTGTATGTGTGTGCATTTACATGTGTGTACAGTTTCAACAAGGGACTTTATTCTGTCACATTCTTTTTTTTTTTCTCCTTTGAGCGTTGGCTCCTCCAGCTAGGGAAGCTGGCTTAGGCTATTTATCTTTCCCCCAGGTGGTGATTAAAGTCTCTTTCTCAAGTACAAAAAATTAATTTCATGATAGAAAGCTGTAATCTTGTGCCCTGATCTGTCCTTTGAGAAGTGCATCAAGGGAGGAGGTAAAAACCTCAAAAACAAAGGCCATATTTATATTCTAATACCACAAGGTACAGAACGAGAAGGATCAAAGTATTCATGGTGTGAGTATCTTTTCTTGCTGCACAAGAGGCTCTTTGGAAAGCGTCTCTTTGGAGCTTTCTTCAAAGCCAAGAATAATCACCACAGGCAGATCATCACATTTTGCTACCATTATACTACAGCATGCTACCATTATACTACAGCATGCTACCATTATACTACAACATGCTACCATCATACTACAGCATGCTACCATTATACTACAGCATGCTACCATTATACTACAGCATGCTACCATTATACTACAGCATGCTACCATTATACTACAGCATGCTACCATCATACTACAGCATGCTACCATTATACTACAGCATGCTACCATTATACTACAGCATGCTTGTTTTGTGTGGTCTAAAAGATCAGTTCTATTTTACATTATGGACAAAGAACTGTACAAGGGATATTCAAACTGTAATACCACTTAGTATATTCTTATTTTTCCTGAATCCTATGATATGGGTAATGGGGGTGGGTACAAGAGAAGTCGGTAACAGTGTGAATAGAGGTTTGTGAGTATGTGTGTGTCTGCTTTGGTTAGAATATTTTAAGAACTCTTATGATCTTAAATTTCTAGGAACCTTTTGGTAATTCTGCCCATGCCCTACCTACAATACCACTGAGCCGTGTCCAGAAGCCAAGCATTGGCTAGGCTGAAGGGTTTTGTGAGGCATGTAATACATGGCCTTGCTCTTACAGAGCTTTTAGTATATGGAAAATACAATTCTGCAATGTGCTGCAAAGAAATATAGTGTTATAAAGTTGTAGATCCTGGCTCAGCGGTTAAGAGCACTGACTGCTCTTCCAGAGGTCCTGAGTTCAATTCCCAGCAATCATATAGTGGTTCACAACCATCTGTAATGGGATCTGATGCCCTCTGCTGGTGTGTCTGTAGACAGCTACAGTGTACTCATACAAATAAAATAAATAAATAAATCTTAATAAAAAAATAGTAGACCCACATGATGCTTATGATGAGACAAGGGAAAACAGGCAGGCAACTGTCAGAGAGGATGACATGGCAGTGGTCACAGCTCATATACATGCCTTAAAGGGAAAGAGAACAGCCCAAGGGCCCTGAGGAGCCAGGGCAGCTCACTGTGGCTGGAGCCAGTCCACTGTTGAGAAGATGATGGGAAATGTACTCAGGAGGAGTCACCTAGGTGTTGGTGTTCATAGCTAGGACAGAGATTTCTCAGGATATTCCTAGAATGAATAGAAAAATCCCTATAGGGCCATAAACACAGAATAACCTTCAAGTTGTTAAGACGGGAGGGCCAAGCATGGGACACATGCCTGTGAGCCCAGCACTCAAGAGGCTGAGGAAGGGAGACAGAGTGGTTAAGGATGCCCCGGGGCACACAGTGTACTTCTGACCATCCTGGGCTGCAGAGTGAGACCCTGGCCAAAGGCAAAACAAAACAAATGAAAAATTGCTGTGAAGAGAACACAGTGGAAAGGATGTAATTTAAAAGAAGTCCTTTACTGTTACTTCAGTCTAGGTGATAGGGGATACTGAGGAGGATGATAAGAAGGATGTCAGGATGCTATGGGAAGTGAAAAGGCCTGTCCATCAGATGCCTTTCCATCAGGCCACCTGTCCATCTTCAGGCTGCCCATCCATCATCAGGCCACCTGTTCATTAGGCTACCTGTTCACCATCAGGCCACCTGTCTATCAGGCCACCTGTCCATCAGGCTACCTATCCATCATCAGGCTGCCTGTCCAAGATCAGGCCACCTACCCATCATCAAGCCACCTGCCCATCATTTGGCTGCCTATCATCAGCCCACCTATCCATCAGGCCACCTGCCCATCAATTAGCTGCCTATACATCATCAGCCCACCTGTCCATCAGGCCACCTATCCATCATCAGGCTGCCTGTCCATCATAAAGCTGCCTGTCCATCACCAGCATATGAACAAAGTATAATATAGACACACACAGCACAGTAGTCAGTCATAAAAAGGAATCATGTACTGACACTTACTAACATGAATGAGCCTCAGAAACATCATGTAGAAAAGAGAAGCCGGATGCTAAAGGTCAAATGGTCACTTTTTCCTATATCTAGGAACTCGGCACTGGATTCTCTACCACGAAGTCACATCCAAACCCTCTTCTACTTCCTGTTTTGAAATGGTGTTCACTAAACTGCAAAAGGCAGGTTTTGAACTTGTGATCTTCCTGACCTAGTCTCCCAAGTAACTTAAAATATAGGCCTGCATTACCAGGCCCAGCTATGCATTGTATAACTATTACATGTGATTAGAAGAGACTAGGAGGTGTGGCCTTGGAGGAGGAAGTAAGTCCCTGGTGGTGAGCTTTTGAGTTTCAAAAGCTCAAGCCAGGCCCACTGTCACTCTCTTCCTGTGGCCTGTGGATCTGGATATAGAACTCTTAGCTACTTCTCCAGCACCATGTCTGCCTGTGTGGTGCCATGGTCCTCACCATGATGACAATGGACTAACCCTCAGAATTGTAAGCCAGCCCCAATTAAATGTTGTCCTTTATCAGAGTTGCCTTGGTCATGGTGTCTGTCCACAGAAATAGAACACTGACTAAGATAAAACTAGAAGATTGTAGTAAAGGACATTGTAAATAAACATACTGTGTTACTTCCTTGTACACTCTTAAATGACCAGCTTAAAAACATCACAAGATGGGGCGGGAGAGATGGCTCAGTGATTAAGAGTACTGACTGCCCTTCCAGGGGTCCTGAGTTCAATTCCCAGCAACCACATGGTGATTCAAAATCATCTGTAATGGGATCTGATGCCTTCTTCTGGTGTGTCTGAAGACAGTGACAGTGTACTCATATACATAAATCTAAAAAAAAAAAGAAGAAAGAAAGAAAGAAAGAAAGAAAGAAAGAAAGAAAGAAAAAAAGAAAGAAAGAAAGAAAGAAAAACTCTCAAGACATTTTGCTCACAGTAGCCCCAAAGAAGAAGCTACTTATATACCCACCAACTAATGGGCTAAAAATGCCACAAACCTAAACAGTAGAATGTTAAAGAAACAAAAGCATTATTTTAAAAAATATATAATGAAATAAAACACTTCATGGGTGAATGTTGAAATCATTCTGCAGGACTCAGCACATATTGCATGATTCCATTTATGGGAAATTTTCTGATCAGAGAAAGCCATACAAATAGACAGTGCATTGTTGAAGAAGCAGGAATACTGGGCAGGAAGGAGAGAGGGAGGGGAGGGAGGGAGGGAGGGAGGGAGGGAGGGACAGGGGGTGGCAGCGTAGGTACAGGGTTTTCGGGGGTGGGAGGAGGAACGTGTTCTGGAATCGGTGATGCAGACTTGTGGGTACTCTAAAGTCTTCTGCAACTTCTACCTCTGTCTTCCTCAATCAAGTTAAGACCACAGCTGCACAGAGCAAACTGCTGACTCCGACAGAGAATGTTAAATGCCATACAAATCAGTGTTAGAATCCACTGTGCAGTAAGGGCTGGAAATTGCCTCTGAGGAAGGGATGATATCATGTTCTCTACTATGCAGAGATCATCAATTTTGGAGAAGCACTTCACAGTATGGATTTAGGCAACCACTAATTTTGCCCTTTATTGTAAAGAAGGAAAGAGGGGCTGGAGGAATTTAAACAAAGCAGGTCCATAGCTAGCATACAATAAAATCTGAGTTAGCCAGATTGTTAGGAATTGGTGGTTTTTGTTTAATTGGCTACTAGGTAGCCAGAAGTTCTCTTCGTTTATTATTACAATTCCTGACTAACTTGTATTACTTCCTTTTTAATAACAGACATATAAATATGGTTACTAACTCAGAGACTGGGAAATCCCCGAGGCTACTATTAATTAACAGAAGCCAATGCTTACCTTATAGACCTGCAGCCGTGGAGAGAAGGCTTGCTTTCAGCAGCATGTGGGCTGCTCCTAGAGGTAAGCGACATAAGACATGTGCGCATGTGTTTGACACCCAAGCTGGTTTGCCCCTGATCTCTTCACTTAAATGAAGTAGAGACAAAAGGTCCGGTTCACACTAAGACAATTTATTGAGAATCCACTAGGGTAGTTTCAGTAAGAAATGTTTACCAAAGGCTCAAGCCTTTGAACACTTGATCCCAGTTGGTGGGGAAGTATGTCACTGGGGCGGGCTTTGAGGGTTTATATGTAGCCTTGCTCCACTGTACTTCCCTTTCTGTTTTGTGTTTATAATTAAAGACGTGATCTCTCGGCTTCCTGCCCTGTGCCTCCCCTCCCATGGCGGACTCTCCCCCTGGAACCAAAAGATAAAATAAATCCCTTCTCTCACAGGTTGCTTTGGGCAGGTGGTACTTTATCACAGCTACAGAAAAACGACAGACACAGCAACTCTACGGCACAGCACTTCCTGTGCCGTACACCGCACCCCACACTGTTCCACTCGGTGTCTTAGCGGGCTGATTGCAAAAATCAGCATTCTATATGTGAATTACCAGAGAGATCTGAAATGGTAGTCTGTGTCCAAGTAAATTACATGATTGGTGGTTCCCTCCCTCCCTGCAGTCTGTTCCTGGAGATTGAACCCAGAGCCTCTTGCAAGATAGGCATAGGTTTTAACACCGAACTATGCCCTCAGTCTTAGGCTTTTCCTTCTTTGTGTGCATACCCATGTGTGTGTGCATGGGTACATATGTGTGTTAGCATTTTGTCTAAGCTCTGCCCCACAGTTACCTGGCAATAGCCAGATGTGTCTGACTCATTATATTCTTTTGTTTTGTTTTGGTTTGGATTTTGGTTTTTAGAGACAGGGTTTCTCTGTGTAGCCCTGGCTGTCCTGGAACTCACTCTGTAAACCAGGCTGGCCTCAAACTCAGAAATCTGCCTGCCTCTGCCTCCCAAGTGCTGGGATTAAAGGCGTGTGCCACCACTGCCCTGCTTCTTACTCACTATAAAAAGGCTGCTTGCCCCCTCCTCTCTCTTGCTCTTGCCTTCTTGCTCTCCCTCTGTCCTCTCCCTCCTGCTCCCTGTCTCTCCCCATTCCCCTCTCCCATCTCTCCATGTGCTCATGGCTGGCCTCTACTTCTCTACTCTCTCTCTGCCTTTCTCTGTCTCTACTACCTTCTCAACTCCCCTCCCCATGCCCTGAATAAACTCTATTCTATACTATACCGTCTTGTGGCTGGTCCCTCAGGGGGAAGGGATGCCTCAGCATGGGCCCTCAGAGGCACTCCCTTCTTGCACACCTGACTACACATTTACCATGCATATTCTGTCTCTCCATATGTTTTAATAAAACACAACAGTATGTGCCCGTACAGGTGAATCCCAGAGGTCAACCTTGGGTGATTTATTTTGAGGCAGGATCTCTTACTTGGGCCTGGGACTCACTAATCTGGCTGGCCAGTGAGCCCCAGGGGTCCTCCTGTCTGTGATGTCCTTGTACCAGGGTTCCAAATGCATACCACCACACCCTGCGTTTTACATGGTGCTGGTGACAGAACCCAGGTCCTCACTCAACCATGGCAAGCATCTATCTGCACAACTCTACGGGTGTTTGGAGACATGTTCTCACTCTGTACCGCAGGCTGGTCTGAAACGCACTGGGTAGCCCAGGTTGAGCTCAAACTCACAGCAATCCTTCTGCCTCGGTTTCCAGGGTCCTGCGATTGCAGGCATGAGCTTCCAAGCCCTGTCCTGTTCCTATCTTCTTAATTTTTGGGTGGCAGCACTCTGAGCCTTGGCGGGCTGGGAGACACAGGAGATGGTCAGTCTGAGGGCGGCGGCGGAGGGTGGTTGTGTGATGCGGGGTGGCTGGAAACCTGGCAGAGGACCACAGGGTTTTCATCTCTGGCATCTTGTGACCTGCCTGCTTTCTGCCCAGGAAGAAAGCAACAGCTGCACGGTCTCCATCGGTGTCTCCTCTCCACTAAAAACATAAAGCTGTTGGGTCATTAAAATTAGGTCTCATTCATCTTGTTTACCCATGCTGTATTTTGAAATCTCCTTTTAAGTCACTGCCTATGTTTGATAAGTGTGGCTACTGATATTTACCACAGCTCCTTACTATGCCAGACATCATTGCAATCAGTTCCTTAATACAAGTCTAGCCATCGTGTGAGGTTGGTGTCCATCTAAATTAGGACTGGATTTTTTTTTATACTATGAGCAGTATAAAACCCATAGCAGATTAAACCGCAAAGCTCTTTATTGTTAGAGATCTCTTTGTTAAGGGATCTGGAGATAAGTGGAGAGGGAAGAGAAAGAGTTAGGTAGGTAGGTTGCTTCCTGAGGCCAAGGCACTTTGGTCCTTCTGCCTTATCATCTTTAGTGTAACAATGTCCTCTCATGTCCTTAAGATGGAGATCACACACTATCATGTCGCAATAATTCCATCAGAAGCCAGGCGACAAAGGCTCAGGAGCGTTCTGCCCGTGTGTCTCTCTTACCAAAGGGGAAAATGTCTCTTGGAAGCTTTTCCCTTCACACTCACTGGCTATATAGTTCAGCCACATGACTCACTGTAACATCACCACCACCGATAGGGATCACTCCCCAGCTCTATGCAACACTCATCTGCTGACTGATCAAATAGGAATCCAGCTTATCATCGTCCCTAACGAGGAACAAGACAGACGTGGTCATCGGGCAGGCAGCGTCAGCTGGGCGTTCACCTTATTTGACAAGTGAAGTAACTGAGGCTCGGGAGGTTAGGCTGTAATGACAAGGCCAAGCTTCTCCTGATGAGGCTGCTTCGAGAGCTCTTCACAGTCCCCTGATGTGTCCAGGCTGGAACTTGCCAAAAGACTGAGCTGTTGTGGGTCACATCAAATGGAACTTATTCCTGAAAGCACCAGGAAGACCAGTCAGTCTCTAACAGCAGCTAGTATATTGGAAGGTCTCAGAGCTGCTAGCCTGCCGACAATGCTGGTCTGATTAAACATGAATATGACTAAAGGCTAGTTTAGTTTTGTGCTTGGAAATGGAGATTAAGGGAGAAAAATCACAAAAACAAAGGGACATCTTTAAAGAAAGCAAACGTTTATAATCCTGTGTTTTGCAAGCTTTCACAGCCTTTTCCATCAGTCCTTTGTCTTCCTTGCAGAAACGGCTAATTTCTTTCAAATGCTGTAAACTGGAAAAATCTAAAATGCTCATCAGATAAACCAATTTAAAAGAACTACTACTGACTTTTCTTTACGTAGTGCACAGAGTATCTGACTTGCTTCTGATAAGGTCTCTTTAAGTAGCATTATAATTAAGCCCACACGGACGAGCTATGTATGTTTCTGAGAGCGCAGCTGGACTGGTGCTGAGGCGCATGCGCACTGAGCCCGATACTTCCGCTGCGTCTCAGTGACCATGTGTGGCCTTTGTGCAGCCACCCATCCTGCTTTCTTGACACCGTTATCATCATCATAATCTACATGCCCATTCACCCCAGTGTGCCCCTGGATTAATTTATGAGATACCTTCACTGAGCTTTGGGTGTGGTCATGCTCTCTGGGCCTGGTCAGAAAAAAGGAAAAAAAAAAAAAAGGTGGGAAACCAAAGTGGTACCCTTCGCCCAACATGGAACCTCACCTCAGACTGATTGGGTCAGCCAAAGTGAAGTTGGGGCGCAACCGTGTGTAACATAGAGAAAGAGGGTGAGGTTGGGAGGGGACGAAGGAGCAGGCTTCCATACATGGCCTTACTACTCCTGGCTTGCCTCAGTTTTCCCCTATATAAAAGCGTTTATCACAGCATCTTCCCTGAAGACAGATTATATTTAAAATGATAGACAATAAAATCTGGATGTATTGTGGGTCTTAGAGTTATCACTACAAGCCTTTTAGTGAACATTGGACGGACTGCTTGTTGGCAGGGATGATTTTGCCTGCGTTGTTATTGTTAGAGTGGTTTGTGGAAATACACAGGATACATTTGCTTAATTTTTAATGCCTCATAAAGTGCATAACACTTTGTGTGCGGGGTGGTGGTTCAGTACAGAGGAGAATGAAAGGCTAGCCACCTGGGGAAACTGTACAGAGAAGCCAACAGTGGCAACCCTATCCCTCTGGCTTCCCTGCAAACAGTTTCTTTTTACAAATGTGGTTTTTGGTATGCAAATCACTGTATGCAGATTTCTGTGTGCAAAATACAGCCTAGAAAAATGGCCTCCCTGCCAAAGAAGAAAGGAGATGTTGGCTACCATGGAGCGAAATGGTAGCAAATTCCGGGTGCCTTCTCCCACTGCTCTGTCTAACAATGTATGGGGTGAGCAGATTTTTGGCATGCTAAACTGAACTATTTTGGCTTTAGGTTGTGTGTTCTTGTGATAAAAGTGTGCTTATTGAAGCCTGTAACTACTTTTTGAAGCCATAATAACGTGTCGTGGTATTTAATTTAGCATTTCACAACAGCGTACCACCTCCAGCTAGCAAAACCGCTTGTTCTGAAATCACAGATGGCTTCACATCTGAGGGTAGGGCTGCCTGACTTGTGGGCTTCCTACTTTCTGCAAAGAATTGTGCTTACTCAGAGACTTCATTTTACACTTCAGAAAATGTTTCCTAATTAAGGCAGTCCTTAGTAAGGGGAAGGAAGGCACGTCATATTAGAATATTCTTTCTTCGGGAGAATAGCACTGAATTCTCAAGGCAACATTTTATCATTGAGGCAGAATGATAACATGTCTCTTTCCCAGTGTTCCTTACCAATTCCAAAGCCTCTCTCCATTGGCTCCTTTCAGGAGAGGAGATGCAATACAAATAAATGTATTCCAAGGTCACTTGTGACAGGGCCTCTCTGGTCTCCCAGACTTGGGATTATTTGTATCCGCAATTATGCCCAAGAGACCAACCACTGTAATCCGTAGCCCCAGATTACTCACCTCTCCCTAGCCTTACCTTTCCCTTACACTGAAATTTTTTTTGCTCATGTGGGGTGTTTCAAACTTGCCACCTTGCCAAATGAGATGCTCATTAATTTTCCAAAAATGAAGTTTCATTTAAAGGCATTCTCGGGACAGTGCACACGGTCTGAAAGCAAAGCTAACAAGTGTAAGGCTGTCATCGGCCTGGTGGCTGGAAAAGAGGGAAAGGGAATCTTCCCGGGGACACTTGTTCACGTGCTCATTCATGCATTCCCTGCTTTGCGCGTGTGCTCATTTATGCATTCATTCACGCGTGCATTCGTTAGCTTGGCTTCCTGCTCACCATGCAGTGGGTATTGCCTTGGGCATAGGAACACAAAAATAAAACTATCCCCAGCTGTCGTTCAGTGTCTCCCAGAAGAGGCCAGTGCATACATACCTGCACCAGACACCCAGGTGTGCACAGGTAGAGTCTCGCACTCCATCGTACCAGCAGCCATGGTGAACTGCTTGAATGTTGGCAAAGCTTTGGAAGCTGAACAGAAGTGGTCCAGATGGGTTGGTAGGTGGGGGTGAAGAAGCCCTGAAGGCACAAGAAACAGTGAAAAAGAAGGTCTGGTGGCTTGAGCTGCCAGCGGCTGGGCAAGTCTTTCAGTTGAGAAATTTCTTTGACCTAAAAATAGGGGATGGGGGAGGGGGACACGGGGAAGAGTCTCAACTGCTTGTGTGTCTGTCTTGCCCATTAAGATTTCTATTCCATGACTCATGTTCTATGGCTTGACCAGATAGCTATCACAACCTGTGACCAGTCAACTTGCCTCCAGCATCTTCCTGCACTGATCTCAAAGGCTCTGAAGTGCCCATCCCCGCCCATTTGAAACCACTCAGACAAAACCAAATACCTTAATCCCAGAGCAGAGGTTCTCAAACTGTGGGTCTTGACCCCTTTGAGGTCATGTATCAGATATCCTGCATATCAGATATTTACATTAAAATTTACAACCGTAGCAAAATTATGAAGTAGAACAAAATAATTTATTGTTGGGGGTCCTACAACATGAGCTGTTTTAAGGGTCTAGGGTGGTACCCTGCTCTGACATGTTCCCTCCTGACCACTGGCTCTGATCTGGAGAGACTGCAGCTAGCCATGGTATCAGAGAGCAGCCTGGTATGGAGGGAAGATGCTTTATACAGTGTTTGGGGACTCCTAGAAGTCACTATACTCAGCTGGCCACAGAGCCTTCAAGATGCAGTCACAAATTCACGCTATGCATAGCCACCACCAAGAATATAGAGGAAGAGGTTCGGAAGGAGACTGGGACTTTGTAAATATTTGCAAGTAGAGCCAGTTCGGTGACCCCTGGGGCTATGTTCTTTTTCCAGGCCAAGGCAGACGTGGCTTGTATTTGCTGGGGAGTTACACTACTCAAAACATAACATAATGAATCAACAAGATGTGATCTGTGTTGCAGAGTGTCATTCTACCGAATGGCCTTAATGAAATTATTCTAGATGCAAGCCAAAGGACAGTCTGGCCACATGTTGTGGAATCATGCAGGAAGACAGTCATTGCAAAAGTGACCATCGAAACCAAGGTTGAGAAAGCCTCCTGGTGTGACCATAAACATTCGATTAAGAAGCCTGGGATATGGATTCATGACTAGAATTTGTCTGCGGCCAAGGATCAGGAATCTTTATCCTTTTAGCACAACTCTGAACAGAAGAGAGATCCAACACCAGGAACCCAGGGGAGCCCTGTTACTGCTCTCCCCACCCCCACCCTCGCCCCATCCAAGAAGAGAAACACTTGAAAGTCTGCCCAGATCTTGTAATCTTATTAATCTAACAAAGAGACTTCGTAACTGCCTCTACCAGGGTGATCAGTGTTTACCATGTAATTTGCAGCAAGCTGATAAACACACCCTGGCTGCAAGGAGGCAGGCACTTGGCAGAAAATGGTGGAAAGGATTAAGACTAAAGTTTCTGGGTAACTCTTTGCCCACTTCCCCTGCCTCTGGTCTCCCTGTCCCTGCCACCTCCCAGTTCAAAGGTACCTTGTATGTGGCATCTTCTGATCTTGCCCCCTAAGGTTTCTGCCCCGTGCTTCTGGTTGAGAGAGATGGCCTCTTGAAGGTAATCTTGCAGGCAGCTCTGGCATTCATCTGTCCTATGGTAGACCTTAGCTTTTCCTCTTCCTTTGGTCTTTAGGGACAATGAAGTTTGACAAGAGGATCAAAGGCTGGTTCCATGCAGACCAAGTCTCACACACCAGTGAGCCTTTGGTGAATGCAAGAAAGAAAGAACTTATAGGGCGAGTGGAATTCAAGTAGGTGAGGTAGTGAGTTATGGTAAGTCAGTCAGCACAAGGGTCTGGAGGACCCAGGCTTGGCCCAGGCAACCCTTCCTGATGAGCAGATCTGTAGTCATCTTTGGGCTCAGCCCAGGTCTCATTCCCTGCCTTTAAATCACAACCCACCCCCAGCCCCCAGGACAGCCAGGGCTATACAAAGAAACCCTGTCTCAGAAAAAAAAAAAAAGAGTTGCCTTGGTCATGGTGTCTGTTCACATCAGTAAAACCCTAACTAAGACAAGGGGTAAGGGTGCTGCCACTAAGTCTGATGACCCCCCGCCCCCCGGACCCACAAGGCAGAAGGAAAAACCCAACTTTCACAAGTTTCCCTGTGTTTTACACAAAGAATAAATGAATGTAGTAACAATTTTAAAATAAAACCAGGTGTGTATGAAACTTAACACATAGGAACATTTGTCAAACTAAAAAGTAAGATCCAGACAGAGGCCCTTCTCCCTGGTGAGGGCAGCATTTATTCCAAGGGTCTCATGCTTTTTGTGAGAATAGTGTATCCATGCCTACATTTCAGTCCCTTTTAAAATCCTTCTGTTCTTCCACTTTTCTTACCTCCTTTAAGATTCCTGGATATGCTGGAAAGGTGCTTTTTACTTAGAATGAAATTAGTGATGTGTGTGTGTGTGTGTGTGCACGTGTACACACACACACACACACACACACACATACACACAGAGCATAAGTAAACTTTTCCTGTCCCACCCACCTCTGAAATCTAGGTAGACCATTTCGGCTGTGACTCTCCAAGGCAGGAGGGAGTTAGGTATGCCAATTGTCTTCTGCCTGGCCTAGACCCCATGGAGCTTTCTCAGCAAGGCATGATAATTATCCATAACTGCAACAGATGTGGCTGTGACTTGAACTCATCCTTCTAAAAATGTGTGGGCGTGCTACCTCTCCTGCAGTCTACAGTTCCATAGGCAGGTACCTGACAAACTCATTAAACTCAACTCTGAATGAAAATCACAACAGCCAAGGGCAGTATTTTGAAAATAAACCTGTTCGGAATGAGAAGTAATGAAGAACTTGAGGCCTCGGGAGTGATGTAAAAAGGAACGGAAAACCTCAGAACACCTTTTCCTAAATCGAAGTGACTGAATCCGTCCCAGCAGCTTGGTCCTTTCCTGAAGCCAGCCTGCCAGGGCACATCCGTCGCCCGCAAACATCACATCGGTCTCCTGCCACAGAAAGCAACTGACATTTCCTACTAAACTGTGCCCCGCTGCCTCTCAGCCAAAGCGTCTGCCAGGCTGCGTTAAGGGAGAGGTGACGCGGCTGACACAGATGGCAGTGATGCCTGATGCACGGGCTGTGGGAGGAGGCAGACCCGCTGTGAAGTCCACTCATCCTAGACATGGGCCCTCCCTCTACCAGGGCTCTCAGGAGGCAGAGATGCTGCCAGAAGCTGGCCACCTATTGAGAATGTTTCTTCACTAGGGGAAGTGGGGCAGAGCTAATAAGCTGAACCTGTGCTGTTTGGGGGCACACTTAAGGAATACACCCCATGAGGGCATGATGCTTCTCATACGACAAGTCTTTTCAGGGTAGCCTAGTGTCTCCGCCACAAGAATAAGTAACAGGAGTTATGGCAGGGCCTGACTCTGCATCTAGTGTGCCTACTCTGCCTCTGTGCCCCTCAGCAGTAGTAGCAAGGATGGTTTCCTGCCTGGCTGGGACTTAAGTCTTAAGATTTACTTCATGGGGCTGGAGTGATGGCTTAGCAGCTAAGAGACTGGCTGCTGTTCCAGAGGCCCTAGGTTCAATTCCCAGCACCCACAGCTCACAACTGTCTACAACTCCAGTCAGGACCCAACACCCTCACACAGACATGTACGAGGCAAAACACCAAATGCACTTAAAATTAAAAAGAAAAAAATTTAAAAGATTTACTTCATTTCAAAATTTTGTGTATGAGCCAGGCATGGTGGTTCACGCCTTTAATCCCAGCACTTGGGAGGCAGAGGCAGGCAGATTTCTGAGTCTACAAAGTGAGTTCCAGGACAGCCAGGGCTATACAGAGAAACCCTGTCTCGAACCCCCCCCCCACCAAATAAATAAATAAATAAATAAATAAATAAAATTATGTGTATGCATGTGGACCAGTGCATATGAGTGCAGGTGATGCTAATCCCAAAGATTCAAGGAGACAAACCGCTGACCCAAGTCGTCATGATCAAATTAATTAAAGCAAGCTATTAGTTAAATAAAGCTTTTTTATTTGTGTGCATGGGCTGCCTCCCACTAAGGCAGGGTTGGAGAGATCAACATTGGACATGACAAAGACAAGGTTTTTAAAGCTCAGAGTAAGGGGCTTCCAAATTGGGGGAAAGACAGGGTTACAGGAGCAGAACACAAGCATCCCAAGTTAGTCATAAGAACCTTCAGAAACAGTCATGATTGCAAGGTGGTCATAAGGCAGTCATGACAACGGGCAGTCACAGCAGCCTTTCAAAACAAAGGCAGGGTTACCAGGTGATAATAAACAACTTTCTAAAACAAAGACATGGTTGTCATTCCTGGAACAGGAGTTAAGGTTACAGGCAGGACATAGCCCCAAGCTTGAGAAACAAAGGTTAAATCATAAGCAGGAATGAACCTAGTTTGTCTTTACTGTAAGATGGCTTTCAAGCCTAAGAAGGAGGTGGGCTGATTCATCAGTACCTGCAGAAGCCAGAGGCACTGATCTCCTGGATCTGGAGTCACAGAAGGTGCTATGCCACCCAACACGGGTACTGTGGACCGAACTCAGGTCCTCTGCAAGAGTGGTGGTATACTGCTGAGCCATCTCTCTAGCACCTAAAATATTTTTAAATGACATATTACTTATTTATCATTTGTGTGTGAGAGCATGCCACAGCGCACCTGTGGAAGTCAACAGACAGCTTGTGGGAGTCAGCTCCTACTCACTGAGCTACCTGGCCAACCCCACAGCATGTCTCTTTACAGGAAAGTGCTGAGTACAGAAACAGCTCATAGCAGCTATTTTTTGGAGAATATCTTTATAAGGACACCATAGGCATTTAGGAGACCGCTGAAGATCAAATCCAGAGACCAACCTCCAGGAACGAAGATTTTTCCTGTAGTTAGAATTTCAATCCTAGGAAGCCCTCATAAAAGACACACAATGCAGATATTTTATTTGTAAGCCATACGCCTAAATTGGGCATATCTAGGGCTATACTAACTTAGTCCCCAGCTACAAGGGCCCTTGTTATTTGCTGTTTCTCCTGGCCACACGGTTCTGGTTCATGGCGGCTTCCTCCTCCTCTGTCTGCTCAGAAGGTATGCCTGATGCTCTTACTCCTGGCTGGCCACAGAACAGTACTTCCTGTTTGTCTTAGGGTTTCTATTGCTGTGAAGGAACACTATGACCAAGGCAATAAAGGAAAACCTTTCGTTGTGGCTGGCTCACAGTTCAGAGGTTTAGTCCATTGTCGTCATGGCGGGAGACATGGCAGCCTGCAGGCAGACACGGTGCTGGAGAAATAGCTAAGAGTTCTACATCTGGATCAGTAGACATCAGGGAGTGCCACTCTTGGCCTGGCTTGAGCATACAAGACCTTGAAGCTCACCCCCAGTGACATACTTTCCCCACCAAGGCCATACCTCCTGATAGTACACAATCGCTCCATTTTCCACACAGGGAACCAAGACACAGTGAGGTCAGTTGTCTTCTCCAAAGACCCATAACGTCTAAGTGAACAAGTCAGGATTTGAACCTGAGGCCATCTGACCCTGTAGCCCAGGCTCCTGCCCTCGGCTTTGGAAAGGAAAAGATGGAATTAGAGACTAGGTCTTCTACACAAACAGTGTTGTGGTTTGAATGCCTACATTCAAATGGCCTACATAGGCTCACAGGGAGCAGCCCTATCAGGAGGTTTGGTCTTGGTGGAGAAACCAATACAAACCTTATGAGGGTCTGATAAAACCTGTGCCAAGTAGACCTTTGAAGGGGAGAGATATCCCAGCAGGTCTCTTGGTAGCATGGACTAATTAAAACAAGATAGGACTGAATCCAGTAAGACTGGGTATAATGCTTGCCACAGAAACAACGGGATTGGGGGTGGGGGTGGGGGACAGAGCACTGGGAGAGTCACAGAAAAGTCCCAGTTCCTCCTCTAATCTCACTGACTAAAAACAGTGTGTAGAGTGTCTCAGTTAGAGTTTCTATTGCTGAAACACCGTGACCAAAAAAGCAAGTTGGGGAGGAAAGGGTTTATTTGGCTTACACTTCCATATCATTGTTAATCATTAATGGAAGTCAGGACAGGAACTCAAGCAGGCAGGAACCTGAAGGCAGGAGCTGGTGCAGAGGTGAGGGGTACTGCTCGCTGGCTTGCTCCTCGAGGCTTGTTCACCCTGCTTTCTTATAGAATCCAGAATGACCAGCCCGAGGATGGCATCACCTACCATAGGCTGGACCCACCACATCAATCACTAATTAAGGAAATGTCTTACAGCTGGCTCTCATAGAGGCATTTTCTCAATTGAAGTTCCTTACTCTAAGATAACTCTAGTTTCCGTCAAGACTAGCCAGCTCATGGAGGGTGGTAGTTTGGTTGAAATAGTAACCGAGTTGGCTCCTAACTCAGGGACCGCCCCAGGACTCTTGCTCTGCCATGCAATGCAAGGAACAAACTACCACAAGTAGCCTGTGGCTGTCCCAAGATTATGAAGGAAAAATGTGTCAAAAATCCTAATTCTATTTAAGGGGGGAAAAAACCCAGGGTTAGAAGGCCAGGCTACACCAGTCCTCACCTGTGGGAGTTCCCACTGACAAAAGCAAAGGTGACTTGTCCCCTGGAGGACTCAGGGGCAGGAGGGCTTAGCACAGCCATCTGGGTTAGCCGACAGTGCTTCGCAACCCCGTGACTACAAGAATGGCTGGCGAGAGTTTAGGTTTGCAATATGCTGCCTCCTGGATGAAATCTACAGGAAAGACAGAGCCTTTAGACAGTACAGACTTTTCAGATATTATTACCTCTCTATAAATATCTCACGCCCACGGTGTATCAGGTGCCACATGGGAAATACTAGAGAGTTGGCTGGAGATTTTCTTAAAAGACACATAGCAGTACCATATGCCACTCATCTTGGATAATATTTATGTACACGCCGGAGAAGCGAAGATTAGCTGTGTCAATATGTATTGAAAAATCCTACAAAAGATTCTGTGGGGTGTGTATTATCCACACTTAACCACCAAAGCATTTGACTGGTGGGTTGTTTTTTTTTTTCTCTTCAAGAGCCTTTCCACCTGTGAGTTTCGGTGTGATGTTAACTCGGCAATAATGAGTGGATTTCCCAGACCTCAGGCTCTCCTCTGGGGGCCATTTGGGTTCTCTGTAGCTAAAAGGAAGGTTGATAACAAGCTGCTCTAGCTATTGTTCACTGATGGGCCTTGAACGCGCCTCATTCCCTTCCCATAGAAGACCCAAAAGAATAAACAAGGCCTGCAGATATGACCCCAATGCACGTTTATCCATAAGCACCGTGCACATAACCAGTCAGAACATGCAGGCAGATGGGTGCTGAGAGGCTGAAGTGTACCTCCCAGCACACTGTGAAAGCACTAGCTCCAATCTGAAGGTACTTGGAGATCAGGCCTCTGGGGATCATTAGATGAAGTCTTGAGGGTTGGAACTGCCTAGTTGAACCTTTCTAAGAATTGACGCTAACCAGGCAAGCGGCAGTGCACAGCTAGCACTTCAGAGGTTGAGGCAGGAGGATTGGGAGTTCCAGTCTGTGCTATAGAGTGAGAATCTGACTCGAAACCCACAACCAAACAAACTAAAGAGAATCAGATAGGCCGCCTATTCTGTCCCCACAACCCCCTTCCCTCTTTCCACCACACCCTTTCCCCCCTCTCTTCCAGTAAGGATATATTAAGGAGTCGGCCATCTACCACCTAGGAGACATCCCTCAATAGATCTCTTACCAGAGCCAAACCATGCTGGACCTGGATATCTATCTAGCCTCCTGAGCAGCAAGAGGATACAGGTCTTATTGTTCAGTTACTCGGCCCTGGTGGTGTTTGTCACAGCAGCCTGATGTGACTGATACAATAAGGTTTGTATGCCATGTGCTTTCATCTTAAATGGTGACAAGATCAAACTCTGGCAATAGCATTAAGCAGATACATCCATATATCCGAGTGGCTGAATTCTGGCAGAGAAGGCAATTGTTAGGGGCTGAAAGAATCAGTCCCAAGCTAAAAATATGAAATCGCCCAATTATATGTAGCCCAGATCAGGATTAAATAGACTCAGTGCCAGTGACATTGAAATCCTGTGACAGGCGGGCGGGCGGGAGGGAGGAGGTGAGAGAACATCCGAGTGTGGTGTGAATGGCCTTCTTTACTATGAAGTTTCATTCTTAATTGCCAAGAGTCTGGCTGAGCCGGTTATTAGGGAAATTTATTTTTGTAATAAAAGCTCTTTGTTAAATCACAGTTTTAATAACAGTGATGCGGACTAGATTTTGCTGTCATAAAGACACAGAAGTACTTGTCACTTTTGAAAAAGAAAAAACAAAAGACAAAGAACTGCAGCCTGCTCCAAATGTTCATTCAAGCAGTAAACAGAGAAGCAAGCAGCTTCATTGGAGGACAGAATTCCTAACATCCTTGTTAGGATATGCTCAGGGCTTGCCTGGGCTCCAGGAACCTCAGGGTCTGGATTCAATTTGACCTCTATACAGCTGTGTGACCTGGGGCAGATCCCTTGCCCTCTCTGAGATTTAATTTCCCCATTGTTTTTTTGTTTTTGTTTTTGTTTTTGTTTTTGTTTTTTTTAAGCAAAATAAGAGAAGAAAGTTAAATGTTTCTGCTCTCCCAGGCCCTTGAAAGTACAGCTCCTCTCAGCAGCAGGCAGCCCTGAAAGACCAACTCTCCTCACAGGAGATAGCAAAGGCTTAGGAACAGAATCGAATCACAGAAGCCTTACACCCAGGAAAGGGAGCCTCAGGTCATCACCGCTGCCACACTCTCTGTGCAGCTGCGCAGCGCCAGCCGATGCCAGCACCTCGTGTGGGTAGCCAGGCGTGTCCAACTGAGCCTGGGGAGCCACAGATGGACCAGGATGCCTAGAGCTGAGGCACTTAAGGGAAGGGTGCCTAGCAGAGGGTGGCCTGAGGAAGGGGCACGGAGAGGTCCCCCCCAGAGAGCGTCACCTGGATCCAGGCTAAGGATTCTGCTCGTAATTCTGGCCTTCCAATGGGTGGAGAAACCCTAAGCCCAGCGTGGAGAGAAATGCCCGAGCCAGACTATCTCAATGCAACATTGAGGTCACCCAAAGAGGCAGTGCAGAGGCTCAGGGTGACCTCCCCCAGCAGTCTTGGGGACACCGGAGCATGGGTGGCCATAGCAAATGCAATTTCCCAGGAGGCCTGAGCAGTGAAGATGTGTCTCCTCACAGTGCTAAGGAGGGGCCCGTTCTCCCCCCCCCCCAGGCCTCTCTCCTGGGCTTGTGGGTGGCCATCTTGCCAGTGTTTTCGTACTTCCTTCTGTGTCCCAGGCTCCTTCTTTTATAAGAAACCAGTCTCCCTGGACTTTCGGCAACAATGGTGCTTACCCGCAGTGACAGGAAGCTCTGGTGGTGAAAACCAGCCTGCTTTCATCTTAGACTTAAAGCCATCTTACCGTAAAGACGAACTAGGTTCATTCCTGTTTGTGATTAAATCTGTTCCCAAGGACTGTGCTATGCCCTACCTTACCTACAAATGGTCCTGTACTGCCTGTTCCAGGAATGACAATCAGACCTTTGTTTAAAACGCTGTTTATAGCCATCTTGTAACCCTGCCTTCGTTTCAAAATGTTATATGACCACCTGTGGCTATCTTATTATGAGTACCTGTTGTTATGACTACCTGTTACTATGACTACCTGTTATTATGACTACCTTGTTATGCCACCTTGCAGTGTGACTTTGTTTCAGGAGTCTGTGTAGGACTAATTTGTTATGCACATGTTCTGCTCCTATAACTCCACCTAATTTGACCACCACATCTCCTACTTGGGAACCCCCTCCCCCTACCTCTGAGCTATAAAAGCCTCATCTTCCTCACGCCCAATGCTGACCTTTTGAACCCAGCCTTAGGGGGAGGCAGCCCATGTAGTCAAGTAAGAAAGCTGGCTTTAATTGATTTGGCCATGATGATTTGGGTCTGTGGTCTTTCTCCTCCCACCTCTGGGATTAACAGCCTGGAGGAGGCGGTGCCCTCTGATAAATTTTGTAAAAATTGTATGATGCAGCCGGGCGTGGTGGCGCACGCCTTTAATCCCAGCACTCGGGAGGCAGAGGCAGGCGGATTTCTGAGTTCGAGGCCAGCCTGGTCTACAAAGTGAGTTCCAGGACAGCCAGGAAAACCCTGTCTCGAAAAAACAAAACAAAACAACAAAAAAAGAAGGGAGTAGAGGCAGAGAAAGAGAGGGGACAGAGAAGGGGAGAGAGAGGGGGGAGAGAGAGGGAGAGAGAGAAAGAGAGAGAGAGAGAGAGAGAGAGAGAGAGAAGAAATAGAAGAGGCCTGCCCAGGAACACGTGGAGAGGGGAAGACAGAGAGGGAGGGAGAGGGGGAGGTGGAGTGGGGTGGGGGGCAAACAGTCCTTTTAGAGCAAGCCAGGTTCATACCTGGCTGTTGCTAGGTAACTGTTGGGCAGAGCCTAGAAGAAATGCTAACACCCCTGTGGCCACAAGAGCAATTATCCAGGGGTAGGAGGAAGTTTGGGGGATGATGGGTGTGCTTGTCTTGATGGTGACCACCATCAAAGCACCAAAATAGATGTACACACTCGCCCGTGCACGCATGCACACACACACAAACACACACGCACACACACTAGATTAGAAACCTGTTAACATGGTTAAGAAAACTAAGAGTGTGTCTTGGTACAAAGGCCTTGGCGGACACCTCAAGGCCAATGGTGAGAGGCCACCATTCCCTCCCACACAAGTTCCTGCAGTGATGGAGGATTCTGGAGTCGGAGTTCTCCCAAGCCCTTCCGTGCCTCAGACCCTCCTTGTTACTCAGGGTGGCTGGTGTGGAGTGACGGTATGATACTCACAGGCAGGCTGTTGGAGAATGTGAGGAAATAAACAGCCATGAAACATTCCCAGCCAAGGTCAAGGAAGTCTCAACTCTCTCTTCTACCTGCTGGGCCCTCAGCCTGCACATCATCCCCAGACACAGGGATGCTGAAATGAGAGCCTCTGGCAAGCAAGCTCAGCTGCTGGCATTTATGGGCACAGAAACCTTCCTCCCCCACCACTGCCCTCTATTTAACAGGGTTTCACCCAGGAAAGATTGCTTTGGGATCCCCCAGGGAAAGGAGAGACGCCCTTATGCCAAGCAAATGGCTGAGTGCTTTAGCGGCACACACACACACACACACACACACACACACACACACAGAGTCAGAACTGTACAGACATTAGCATGGCCTCTACACAGGATGGCTGGCAAATCTATGAAGCATTCCATAGGTAAGTAAAAAAAAAAAAAAGAAAGAAAGAAAGAAAGAAAAACATGTATATTTTGAGAATAAGCATATAAGTACCTGAAGGAAATTCAGAAATACATTTGGAGAGGAAGGAAGTCAGGTCAAAAGCCGGGGAGCACCCCTGGAGCAAAGCATTCCTAATGCCCTTTGTCCCTTGGGATTTTAAGTTTTAGAACACAGGACAGAGCTCCTTTGATCTCAGAGGGGTGGCTTCCTTCTTGGAGACAAGCAGTTCCACCAGCAGACAGTGGGGTGAGGAGCCCCCAGAGGCAGTGCATGCACCCGGTGAGGAGATCCTGGAGGCTGTGCAGGCGTCACTTGGCAATGTGAGGCAGACAGCTCCAATGTACTCTCTGTAGCCCGTGGAGTCCGACACCATCGGTATCACCACCACCATCTCTGTCCGTCTTGGTGTCCTCTCATGGCTGCCTTCGCCCTGTCTGGACAAGCAGGAGTTCCTGGTCCTCAGGCTCAGAGGACAGCTTGCTTTCCTGTCCCCTGCCCACACACTGAGCAGCTGCGGGGAGGGAAGCCTGTGATCTAGGTGGGCCTGGGAGTTTAGGTAAAGAGGGGAGAAGGGCCAGGATGCTGGTGTGGACTTTGAAATGCATAACAAGTACTCGTGAAAAGGGACTGAAGATGTCTGGAGGCCAGCATGGGCTTTGATATGTAAGCAGGGAAGTGACAGGCAGGTTCCTGAGACAGGCAGTGTGTGAGCTTTTATCTCTCTGACAGCAATCTCTCTATACTGTCTAGCTTGGACCTGACACCAACCTCCCTCTGGAAGGGGCTTCTGACACCCCCTTTCTCCCAGACCCATTTTATTCACATTGGGGTTTGGGGCTTGTTCTTTTGATTGGTTTTGGTTTAATGTGGCTTTGAGACAGGATCTCACTGTGTATGCCAGGCTACTCTTGAGCCTGCTGTGCATTGTAAGCTGACTGAACTCCTGATCCTCTTGCCTCTGCCCCCTCAGTACTAGGATCACAGGTTTCAGCCACCACACCTGATCCACATTTGCACTTTGGTTTTCTTCAGGAGGACATGCTGGCTGGCTGGCTCTCGTACCAGCGACCAGTGGATAGCTAACCTATGGCTACTCTGTGACAACATCGGGCTACCCAAGAGTGAAAAGGGGAAGATCACCCTTGCAGTGCAGCAATAGAGCAGTAAACCTCACATCGTGTCCATCTGTCTGTGCATCTGAAAGCCTTATGCTACACTACAGAGGCCAAACCTGGAAGACTGCAGGTTGTGTGGTCTGTTTCTGTGGCGCTCTTTGTCTGCTGGTTGTTTTTGTTTTGAGATAGGGTTTCTTGTAGCCCAGACTAACCTTGAATTTGCTATGTGGGTAAGGATAACTTTGAACTTCTGATCTTCCTCGTGTGCAATGATTGCTGGCTTTATGTGGTTCTGTGGACTTTGTGCATGCTGGACAAGCAACCGAACCAACCGTCTGTGGTACATCCCTAAGCCTGGGATAGTCTGCAAAGAGAGAAACTGCAGGGCAGAGAGAGACCAGTGTTGAGTTCGGTCAAAGCCAAGGTGGGTAAGGAACTGAGTTATAAAGATACCAGGACATATTGAGGATAGTGGAAATACATTTGTGGTGTGGGGTGACCCTGTTGGGCTTCTCAAACAGCACTGAATAGATTAGTTTTCTTGTGTGTGTTATACCTCAGTACAGCTGTTTAGAAATCACTGTAGGGAATGGCCCCATCTCAGTCCCTACCTTAATGGTTATGCTGTTGGGGGTCTCTGCTCACACCCTCCTGGCCGGTACCTGAGACATACTGGCTTCCTCCACCCCCAATGGAGGGGTTCACATGTAGGTGAGCCATGAAAGCTGCACATGCTTCAGACATGATCAGATGGCACTGTTGACTCCTGAGGAAGCGCTGGCCCCGACAAAAGTCAGAGAGGCTTCCTCCCAGAGGTGACATTACAGTTAACTTGGGACAGGGTGAGGCATCTGCTTGCGTGACAGGTCAGGGGAAGCTGGGAACCAGAGGCAGAGGCAGCCTGGCTTTATGGAGGAATTTAAGGGCAGGAAGGGAGGGGCATGTGGTTTGCTCCTCTTAGAGAAAAATATATGTGACAGGTGGTAAGTAAGTGTCCCCTTGGGTCTTGACAGCACGTGAGACTTGGGCTTTGGACTCTCCTGGGGCAGTGAAGGTCCCTAAGAAGCAAGGCCATTGGGTTTTCATTTTAGAGGCATCCTGACAGCAGACACTGAGGCCCCGGGGTTCATACGCCAGGTTGGTTTATATTTTTGTATCTCAAGTGCTCAGGGCTGCCATCTTTTAATTTTGCCTTAAAAGGCAACCACTATTTTCTGTCACCATCATGTTCAAGTGGTAGAAGGAGGGTGAGGTGGTGATAGGTTTTAAAGCCCAGTGTTGAGAGGGAAATAATCTTACCATGTGGAGCATACCTTAAAATCAGATCCATGAGCTCAGAACTCAGGGAGGACGAGGCAGGTGAATCTCTGTGACTTTAAGGCCAGCCTGGCCTGGTCCACACGGTGAGTTGCAGGCCAGCCAGGGATACATTGTGAGAACCTGTCTCAATAAATAAATAAATAAATAAATATTCAATGCAGCTTTACAAAAACCTTACCAGTCACCTCCAGAGTTTCCCAGGCTTGGCCCAGGTTCTCAGACCGGCAGGGGGTTGGACACAGTCTGAATCCCTCAGAAACACGTGTAGCAAGCAGCTAGCTCACTCCCTAAGCTCTTAGAGGGAGGGGAGTTGCCAGTGGCTGATGCAGCCAGAGAAGGTTCTAGCTCTCTGCTTCTTATAAGATGACCACTAACATATGCTTACGTTCACACAGAGTGTGGCCTGTCTGAATGAGATGTGTATATATGAATGAATGTGCTATACACGCTGGGATCTCACAGCCTTGCCGTACGCAAAGGATGTCAGGTGGTTAGGTTACCTTTAATCATTTTGGTCCTGAGTGCTGAAATGGTAACATTTTAAAAAATGTTGTGCAAAATAAAAAATGATATTGAATTAATTTTAACCGGACTCCTTTTACTATTTAAAAAACTAAAGTTAGACACCATGGCGTGTGCCTGTGGGCCCAGCTACTCAGATGGCTGAGCTGAGAGGATAATTTCAGACTAGGAGTTTGAGACTGTCTCAGAAAATCAAATAAAAACTTGGCTGCTATTAATAGAACTGTGAGGCACATACGTCGCTTCACATTTATGTCTCCACAAGCTGGCTTGTGAGCAGAGGCAGAGCGGAGGAGCAGTCGGGGACACGGTACATATGTGTGACACGGTACATACGTGTGCGGGGCGCTGCTCCTGACTCGGCTAACGATACGCAAGGGCTGAAGGTCTTCACGGCTTCAAATGGGTAAGAGTGGATGTCTCTGCAGCCTCCCTGGCTATGGGGCTGTGCTCATTGTGGGAGGGATGAGGCAGGGGAGTAGGGGTCAGAGAAGTAGCTGAGGAGTGCTACTGGCTTGCAGTGATCCTCAGGATTTGGGGTCAGAAAGCCGCTCCAGAAATCTACTTCAAAAGCCCAGAGTGTGCCAGGGAGGAAAGTCTGGGACGCCCCAGGGATTTCTGGCACTGGGTTACACAGTTCCCAACTCTGAGTCCCTGACTCTCCCTAGCCAGGGCTCAGCTAGAAAGAGAGCTTTCCATAATGGCTGACCGTTCCCCTTCCTACGCAGTGCCCCAGAGCCCCAGAATTCTTTCTTTCTTTCTTTCTTTCTTTCTTTCTTTCTTTCTTTCTTTCTTTCTTTCTTTTTTTTTGTTTTTTTTTTGTTTGTTTGTTTTTTGAGACAGGGTTTCTCTTTATATCCCTGGCTGTCCTGGAACTCATTTTGTATTCCAGGCTGGCCTTGAACTCAGAAATCTGCCTGCCTCTGCCTCCCGAGTGCTGGGATTAAAGGAGTGTGCCACCACGCCCGGCTTCAGAATTCTTTCTATCTGAGCCACAGGACAGGGTGCCCACAGGAACCTGGGGCCTGTTGAGTGGTAGGCATGTCCTCTGTCACCGAGCCACACTCCCAGTCTGTGTGCATAGCTGAGACAGCACACTTGTAGGCTCTGGAGGAACACACCAAAGTGTGCCGTATCCTACATCTGGTGGGGGATCCCACTCAACTGGTGCTATGATCGGCAGGTCTCAGTCCCATCTTACAGGTGGGCAAACAAAACCTGGGAGGAGGACAAGGATATGTCCAGAGAGGCTCAGGCATTTCCCAGTGGGCAGATGCGTTCTCTCTGAACTGTCTGGTGGCAATGGAAAGAAAAACATCATTTTCAAATTCCTGTGAGCAGAGGTTTTCTGTCCTGGCCTCTCCTCTGAGCTGCACTACCCATGCCCAGGAGCTCAGCAGGCCTGGAAGTCCTCAGACTTACAGAGCAGAGCAGGCCTGCAGCCAGCCAGCCCCTTGAGGCTCTGTCTACCCAACAGAGCCCTCACCCTGGAGATGCCATTTGTCACTGTGGCCAGCAGGGGGCACTCCAGGACAGTCAACTTCTCAGGCCATCAGGCCAAGGCCACAAGCATCACCCAGGAATTGTGTCCTCCATACATTCAACCCAGGGTCCCCATTTTCCATCTCTTCATAAGGACTAGACAGCCAGATATTTTGAACACATCAGGTTTAGACAAGTGTTTACAGGCCTGAGGCCTTGAGCAGGCCTGATGCTTCAGAAGGAACTGTGAAAGTCCCTGGCAGAAAAAAAATTTGCAAGATAACACTTATCAAGGAGTGGGTCAGAGGCTCTTGGAGTTGAAACGAGGGGGGTGCTGATTCAAAGGGCTTCTCAGGGAACCCCTTTAATCGTTCACCAGGATGGGGTCTGCATGGGAGAGAATTCAGAATGTGAGAGTCCTGCCCCCTCTCCTCTCCTTTAATATTCACAGTAAGAACTTGGATCACTAGACCCAGGAAAAGCCTGGATCCCAGGCCCAGTATGTGGGCTGTGTTCCATCCTAAAGTCAACTCTGAGGTAACTCGGAACTCTCCCACGCCCTGCGCGCAGAGGGAGAGTAGAAGGAGCCTGGGTTCTGGAGGCAGGTCTTCTCTGGTTATTTCTGGCATTGAGCAGGAGATCCCGCTGTGCAGACACACAGGAGCAAAGTTCTGCACTGAGGAGATACCTCACACAACACAGTGACCCCCGCACCTGCTTAGGAATGGTATTTGTGATGACTGTGTACGGAGTGTGTTGTGTTAAACTCCTGTAATCCATGGTGTTCTCACTAGGCAGACTTTCACAGCTTCCCGTCCACTGCTAGCTCATTCCTGACTCAAGCAGGTTTGGCTGTTTCTTCTGGCATCCGTTTCTGGGACAGCTTGCCCACCTGAACAGAGGCATGGATGTCCTCTATCTCCTGCCTACCCAGGGCCTGTGGTCTAGGTGATGCCAGGCCACGGAGCTGAGAGCATGCCTGGAGTAGACCTCCACACATCTGCACCTTGATGACTGGGGCAGCCCTGCAAGCCAGTCACAGCCCATGCAGCTGTTTGCATCTGTAGGGAAGACTGCTCTTCCCTTTCGCAGTGATATGAGGAACTTGAAGCCACTACCCTGACTGCCAACAAATAGCAAAGTACTGAGCCTGAGCTCTCTCAACGTGGCTCTATGTCTGGATCCAGCCACGGCAGAGGGGAGCCCTCGACCTTTAAGTCCTGTGATCCAATATTCTCGGTCTTTTTCTTCAGCTTATTTGCATTAAGCTTGTCACACACAGCTAAAAATTTCTTGTCTCATATGGAACCTTTCAGAAGGCCTGAGCTTGGGCAAGTATTAGGCAGATCTGAGAAGAATTTAGCATGTGTCCTCAGGGGGACCCCTGACTGACTGGATCTGGGGAGGGAGGAAGAGAGAGGAGCAGAGAGTGTGGTATGAAGCCACCAAGGTGTAGCATTCTCAGAGGCAGAGAGCAGGGCATGCACGTGTGTGTGTGTGTGTGTGTGTGTGTGTGTGTGTGTGTGTGTGTAAGACAGATATCAGGCCTGCTCCAGTGAGCTTTTATGTGCTTGGAGTTCAGAGAGTCCTTGGCCTGAGGTGGCCGGTGCTCAACAGGAGTGCCCGGCACCCTTAAAAAAACGGAGACACAGCCAGGGAAAGGGAAGGAGGAGTCCAGAGTCCAGGCCCAGCCATGTGGAGAGAGGGGAAAAGCCTGGGGTGAAAAACAAAAAGTTTGGACGGGTCCAGGGAATCCCAAAGGAGTCACTGTTAGTCACTTACTAGCCCAGCTGCCAGCAGCCTGTGACACTGGTAGAGGCAAGAACTGTGGCTCTCTCAGTCCTAGGACACCCTCAGATGCCACCTGCTTGGGCTTGTCAGTGAAGGAGGCCTAGACAGGAGCTTGATCCAAATCTTAAAAACAAAGAAGAAAAAAAAAAAAAAACCAAACCAGATTGGGCCATTAGGACACCAGCCTGGTGGGTTACTCAGAATGGGCTCCTTTGTCTGGCACCTCTGTGAGGCCTGTCTTCTCCAGTTTGGGGGCCAGCACCCTCCCCCACTCCTTTCTCTGCCTTATGCTGTCTCAAGTCGCAGCCAGCGAGGCGCTGGCAGGGAAACAGGTGGCTCAGTTTCATTCTCTCTCAAGCCTGTCGCATAGGTGCCCCCTTGGCACCTGACCCCAGCCTGAGCCCGCCCTCTTTATCTCTTCAGCAGTGTCTCTGTCCCTCAGGCTTCCAGATGCTCCCCCCCCCCGCCCCCGCGCTGACCTGCACACTCTCTGTCCCTTCTTGGGTCTCTCTGACCTTCAGACACACAGCCAGTGTGAGGCCCACTGGACAAGAGCCAGGATGCCGGGCGCTAAAGCCCCCATTTGCAAAGTGGAAGCAGGTGTCTTCGCGTGTACCCTCTCTTTGTGCCCCCTGCCTCTGGTTGGGTGGGTGGGGAGCACTGTGCTATGCTGCTTTGTCTCCAAGCTCAGTGATCCTTTGAAGGCTCTGCGCTCTCCTCAGCTGGCCTGCTTCATTTTAACCCGGTGTCTGCCTTCCACTGACTGCTTCCTGCTCACTCCTCCTTTGTCGCCTGCCCTGTCTGATACCGACACCTCCCTCAGTTATACCTCAGAACCAGCTCCCAGGGAGATAACACGGAAGGGTACAGCCTTGGGGAAGCCGTGAAGACGGGAGAGCGCTGCCCGCCTTGAACGAGCTGCCCCCTTGAATGAGGTAGCATCCTTCCGACAAAGGCTGAGGAAGCTTCTTCCAGTGGGGGACAAGACAAGAGCGTCCCTCCATGAGGCCTTCAAATTCTGCTGCTGTCTTGATCTTGGACTTGCTCGCGCTCAGAACTAGAGGCAATACATGTGTTTTGTTTCTAAATTACAGTCTCCAGTGTGTCTTTGTAGCCGCTTGAATAGATTCTGACAGCCTATCAAGCTCCGCTGAGAACACTCCCCCGGTACAAGGGGAAAAATATCTTCCTCCCAGACACTCCCCAAACAGACCTGTCCCTGACTGAATCAAAGAGCCTGTAGCTGCCCTTCCCCAGAGTGGCTTTAGCTACTCCCTCCTTCCTCCCAAGCCCTGCCTGGCATCAGACACTGCCTTGTCTGGGTGGGTTGAGTGTGCTCCTGACCCCAGCGGGTGGGTGGACACCTCAGGCGAGGAGAGGCAGAGGCTGTCTTCAAACAACCAGAATTGATTGCACTCTCTGGAGGTCGACATAGTGGAACTCCTGAGTGGGTGGCAATATCTCCTCGTGATTTTAATTTGCTTGTCCCTAATGAACACCTTCCCGGGTGCTTGCTTGGGTAAATGACTTGTTCAAATATTTTGCTCATTAAAAAAATGTATTTATATGAATATGCTGCAACTGTCTTCAGATGCACCAGAAGAGGGTATCAGATCCCATTACAGATGGTTGTGAGCCATCGTGTGGTTGCTGGGAATTGAACTCAGAACCTCTGGAAGAGCAGCCAGTGCTCTTTACCGCTGAGTCATCTCTCTAGCCCTGCTTTCTTTTTTTTTTTTTTTTTTTTTGACAAGGTTTCTCTGTGTATCCTTGACTGTCCTGGAACTCACTCTGTAGACCAGGCTGATCTTGAACTCAGAAATCTGCCTGCCTCTGCCTCCTGAGTGCTGGGATTAAAGCTATGCACCAACCACCATCAATTGCCTGGATCTTTTGCTCAATTTTAAATAGAGTTTATCATCTACTGAGCTGCAAGAGTTCTTTAAGTTACTTTTTGCTAAATGTCTCTTATTTTTATCCCAACCCTCATTGAGATAAAACAATTCACAAACCTCAAATTTTACCCTTTTAAACTGCAGTGGCCTTTAGAATAGCCACAAAGTTATCAGTTATCACTGTTATCTGAATGTGGACGTCACTGTTATCTGCATGTGGACGATTTGGACAGATGAACTTAAAAGATTTTCTTCACCAAGCTTTGAAATATTGTCATGTGTATGCACCTGAGTACCACGGCCCACTGAAGAGGTTGGAGAACAGAATTGTAAAGGTACGTCTCTCCTTAGATTCTGATGATTGAACCTAGCTCACCAGGCTGGGAGCGCTTTCACCCACCGAACCATCTCGTCAGCTGGAGCTCCAAAAAAATTTTTTTTAAGATTTATTTATTTATTATATGTAAGTACACTGTAGCTGTCTTCAGACACTCCAGAAGAGGGCATCAGATTTCGTTACGGATGGTTGTAAGCCACCATGTGGTTGCTGGGATTTGAACTCGGGACCTTCGGAAGAGCAGTCGGTGCTCTTAACCACTGAGCCATCTCGCCAGCCCTGAGCTCAAAATTTAACACAGGTGTTTTCGGGTCGCTTTAAGGGAGATGACTATTTTCTATTTTCAAGTCTGTGACCAAGTGTCATTGACCCACCCTTGTGTCTGGACGATCCCCAGCCCAGCCCAGTCAGAGAGGGGCCCTTGCCACCCCGGATGCTCTGCCTCCCTCCTCAGACTACGCCTGCCACTCTGACACCCTTCCTCAAGGGAGATGCTCTGTTCTGTGAGCTTCAATGAGGTAGTGACTGTAGAGAAAATGTTTCTCAATATAAACTTTTTTTTCTCTCTCCTGAATGGAGCAGGTGTCTGGAAGTCTCAGGAATGAAAGGATGACATCATTCTACATTTTCCTAGAATTAAACTCATCCACTTTCTGAATGAGGCTCTGGGCCAAAATATTAACCATCTCTCCCCCTTTTGGAGCCCACAGTCTGTGTCCCAGGACATCTGTCCTTGGTTGCTGTGGATGCTGGTAAAGTCCTCTCTGAGCCCAGGGCAGGGCTATGGTTACTCGACTCCTGTTCTGGAAGCACTCCCTTCCCGCTGGTCCTAGTGGCAATTACAGGAGGAGGTGAAGGATGCCTGCTAGGAGGGGAATGGAAGGCAAACTGAGCCGTGGTGTAATACTAAATGCTTAATCCTCACAAAAACTTCATGAGGAACAGGCTGAGAGATCACGGCTCAGAGAAATGAGTTATTATGTTCAAGGTCTCACACAGCGAGCTGGTGACATCGCTGGGACTCTATCTGCAACCGCTTCTTGCAGGTGTCAACTCTTCTCTGATTTGTTGGTCTAACAGATGCCCATCCAGCCTTCTTTTTTCACAGGAAAACCAAGGGATCAAGGTGGCTGGGACAGGCTGAGCACCAAGGAAAAAGCCAGTCCTGAACACGACTAACCCCTGAGTGGTCCAGGAACTTGTCAAGCCAGAGCCTTGCAAAGGCTAACTTTCCATTCTGAAGGGAGGTCAGTGAGCCCTCGACAGAGCACAGGTCTCTGCTGTTTCCACAGCAGCATTAACCCTGCAAGTCCAGGGCCCATTTTCTGCCCAAGAGAACCAGATAGCTCTTCAGTGAGATCCACCATCATGTCACTAACCAACACCACCAGTGTGGTGTGTGCAGGGCTCTCTCAGAGAATTCTCTGGTTGTGAGTTCTCCCAAGTCTGCCAGTGAGGAGATATGGCGGCTAGAGGGTAGGAGATACTTTGTGCAAAGAAAGCGATGGATTCAGGGTTTGAACTGTTATGCTGTGCCGACTGTTCTGTGACTCCCCAGTGTTTGCAGACCCAGTGGGAGACACAGGGTGCTCTGTGCCTTCTGGGGGGTGGGGGACAGGGAAGATCAGACAGAGGATATTGCAGTCTTAATCCACAGCAGCCTTACCACACAACTCAATTCTAAAGCTTCCTGTAAGCCATTCTGGGGATTAATTCCAGCTTGTATGGGTCAGGGCCTTGATGAACAGCCACAAAAACAGACTTAATGAACTGAAGCAGAAGGGAGACTTATTGAAAGGAAAGCCGTCTGAGCCAAGTCTTGCCAGATCAGTGAGGGTCCTCCGCCCTGTGCATTAGTCTGCCTCTGACTTCCTTGCCCAGCACTTGGTGTCTCAGCCACCAGTCCTACCTCCATGCTCCCCATCTGCAGGACATGGTAGTCATCACCACTGAAAATATTAATGAATGCTTAAGCCTCATCGAGCCTCCCCTTGTCCAGGAGTGTGCTACATACTTTCCTGTATTAACTTGCTTTATAGATGAAGAAACTGAGGCTGAGAAAAGCAAGACTAATAGCCAGGGGGCTGGAGAGATGGCTCAGCTATTAAGAATACTGACTGCTCTTCTGAAGGTCCTGAGTTCAAATCCCAGCAACTGCATGGTGGCTTACAATCATCTGTAATGAGATCTGACACCCTCTTCTGGAGTTTCTGAAGACAGCTACAGTGAGTGTACTTACAAATAATAAAATAAATAAATCTTTTTTTTTTTTTAAAGACTAATAGCCAGTAGACAGAAGGCCCTGGAAAGCCCTCCCACTCCAGGATGGATCATTTAGAGCCTGTACCCTAGTCAGTGTAGTTCTGGGCTGAACCTATGCCCCTGATTTCAAGAAGAGAGAGGCCAGGTGTGGTGGCTTATGCCTATAATCCGAGCACACCGGAGACAGAAGCAGGTGGGTCTCTATGAGTTCAAGGTCAGCCTGGTCTGCAGAGTGAGTTCCAGGTCAGCCAGGGTAATACAGTGAGACCCTGTCTCAAAAAAGAAAGAAGAAAAGAGATGGGGGGAAGAAAGAAGAAAAGAGAGGAGAAGAGAGGAGAGGAGAGGAGAGGAAAGGAGAGGAGAGGAGAGGGGAGGGGAGGAGATGAGAGAAGGAGGGGGAGGAGGAGGGGAAGGAGGGGGAGGAGGAGGAGGAAGAGGAGGAGGAGGAGGAGGACGACGATGAGATGGGGCAGAGAGGAGATCATCTATTCTGTTTCCAAAATGGGAGACTTGGCCTCTGTGTCTCAGTGTCTGGAGGTGATGGAAGGGGATTCAGGGGCAAAGCAAGCCCTCATATTATCAGTTGGCTCCTGCAAGGCTGGAATGACTTCATAAAGCCTGTTTGCCACATACTGCTCTCAAAACCTTGAGGCCTCGAGTGAGGGTCTAAACTACACAAGACTTTGAGATCTTTGGCAAACTGGGATATTCCTAGGTTCCACGGGTGCCTCGTGGTGACATTAAACCGAAGTTCTCACTTGCCTTGTCCACAGAGTCTGAACCGCCACAGTGTAAGCTGGTGTCAGGCAGCCCTCGCGGCCTGAACGGTGGCCTGAACGGTGGCATCGGTCAGCTGTCTCCCTGAGACACTGCAGTGGAGGCTTCCCCAGCCCCGCAGGCACATCTCAAGGGGAGCAGTCTTTGTTGCTGTCTTTGTTTGGCATTGTTCAATGTCAGCAGTAGAGAAGCAAAATCAGCCCAAAGGGCTGTTTAATTGCAATTGGAGAAAAAAAAAAATCATGCTTTTTCAAGGGAGAAAAGGAGAGTTCTCCATCCCTTTGGTTTCCAGTGAGACACTGTATCTGCTGATTCGTCTCATTCAAATCTAAGCAAGCACATTCATCATTGTGAGAAGTGCCACTTAAGCGACTGCCTCAAGTGTTCCCAAGCACAATTAGGCCTGGTGCAAGCTACTGACCCCCAGAGAGCAAACACCAAGGGGAGATGTACCCCTTGGAAAATGCTGCCTGGCTCCTCATGTCCCTCTGGGGCAGAAGGAAAGTCAATAGAAGCTGAAGACCAAGTCAGAGATCCTGGAGTCTGGCTCCCTCTCTGTAAAACCAGCCCAGCTGGACGGGGGACAGCCGAAACTGCCCTGTTCTGCTGCTGCTGCTGCCGCCACTCCTAAGTCCTCAAAGCTTTATTTACTGGCCAAGATTCGGTCTGTGTCTTTCACTGTTCAACAAATTCAGCACAAAATGTCCCCCTTTCCCTGCCGTCTATGAGTCTCCCGGGTCCCTTTCAGGTCACACACTTGTGTGTTGAGAGCGGCGGTAACAGTTCACACACATCCCTGATGTACTGTTCTGCTGCCTTGGCTACTCGGCGAGATTATCATTGTGATCCCTACCCCTGCTTTATGGAGGAAACACACGCTGTTAAGTAATTGGCCTGAGGTCCCACAGCTGGCAAACAGGAGATGCAGACTCAGGCTGCCACGATTGGAACTCTTAACCCCTCACTAGGACATTCATATGGACGGGGCCTCAATCCTCAAAGCCGGGTGTGGTGGTGCAGGCCTGTAATCCCAGGCTGTGGCAGGAGGATCATGAATTCAAGGGCTAACTGGGCCACATAGAAGGTTTAGGTCAGCTTAGGATAAACTGAGTTCATGGCCAGCCTGGGTGACCTAGTGGGATCCTGAGTCAGAATGAAACCTTTTTTATTTTAATGATTTATTATTATTATTATTATTATTATTATTATTATTATTATTATTATTATTATATCTAAGTACACTGTAGCTGTCTTCAGATGCACCAGAAGAGGGCATCAGATCTCATTACAGATGGCTGTGAGCCACCATGTGGTTGCTGGGATTTGAACTCAGGACCTTCGGAAGAGCAGTCTGTGCTCTTAACCACTGAGCCATCTCTCCAGTCCCGAAACCTTTTTTTAAGGGACTAAGAAAATAGCATACAAAAGACCAGGACCGTAAAACAGAACAAAATGGATTTGGACAGAGACAGGACCTACAGCTTGGTGGCCTTTATGCCCCATCCCTCCATGCTCAGCAAATGTTTGCTGAGTGGTTAAATAAGCAAATGAATGAGTACATGAAGTAAGAACTAGAAAAAACCCTAGAGACAACACTAATGATATTAACAACGGCTCTAAGAAAGTGCTCACTGTACACTATACACCCTACTCAGTAAGTGTGGTAGCTGCTACACAGGGGCCAGACCTTTTCACCTTTCTTGTTTTTTTTTTTGTTTTTTTTTTTTTTTGGTCTGTGGACACTAGAAAATTTGCTTCACATGCACACACACACACACACACACACACACACACACAGAGAGAGAGAGAGAGAGAGAGAAGTGCCACAAAGTAATATTTACCTCAGTTGTGACATGTGATGACAACTCTCCCTTTTAGCCTAGTCTATCAGAACAAAATACTAATGGGCAACAG